>CAUYRH010140812.1:0-22519 GCA_963574655.1 Perodicticus potto
ATTGCTTGAGCTCACAAGTTCGAGATCAGCCTGAGCAAAAAGCGAGACCCCCTCTCTACTAAAAACAGAAAAACTGAAGCAAGAGAATCGCTTGAGCCCAAGAGTTGGAGGTTGCTGTGAGCTGTGATGCCACGGCACTCTGCCCAGGGTAACAGCTTGAGACTCTGTCTCAAAAAAAAAAAAAAAAAAGAAAGAAAAATGAAAGAAAGGTAATGATCCCCCAGACACAGAAATGTTTAACATTTTGAAAGTGCTTTTTTTTTTTGTAGAGACAGAGTCTCACTTTATCGCCCTCTGTAGAGTGCTGTGGCGTCACACAGCTCACAGCAACCTCCAACTCCTGGGCTTAGGTGATTCTCTTGCCTCAGCCTCCTGAGTAGCTGGGACTACAGGTGCCCGCCACAACGCCTAGCTGTTTTTCTGTTTTTGCAGTTTGGCTGAGGCTAGGTTTGAACCCACCACCCTCAGTATATGGGGCTGGCACCCTACTCGCTGAGCCACAGGCACCACCCCTGAAAGTGCTTTTGATAGTAAGGTGCTGACTGGTGTGTGCAGAATGATTTCATTTTGATAAAAAGCAACACTTACCCAGGGAAAGGTGCGTGTGCACATTTTACAAAGACAGGCCAAGAAGGATAAGCAATAAACAGTACATGGTTATCCCTGAAGAGGGTAGGGGCGGCAGGAGGAGCCGTGGATGCTGTCTGCAAGCACCTGTCCTCTACCTTTGTAGGAAAAGGACCGTATGACACTATGCATGCATTGCTCACCTCCTTCCTTTGGAAGGACACAATTATTTTACCAGAGTTACAAGGGGTAAGAAAAGCAGGAGAGCTGTTCATCTCCTTCCTCTTTCCTCCCAAGCATTTATTGAGGTCCTGCTGTATGCACATCCCCAAGTGAGGCCCCAGGAACACTCTGCCCTCTGGTAGCAGAGGCACAGCCAAGACCCAGCGCCTCCGGCTGGGCCCAGACATGCATGTGTTCTTAACCAATTCCCTGACGGTTTCCTACAGAATTCACCCAGCATCCCACAAGACTCATCACAGAATGTTTCGGATACAGCGAGAACTTACTGTTTGTCTGAGCTCCTGTTTTCTAGATAAAGAGCGCCTTCAAAGAATCATCTTCCACAGTGAGCTGAGACTTAGGAACAGGGAGGGAATAATTAAATGCTTTCCCTCCAAGATGGGGACAAAATAAGATGTCTTTTCTCATCCTGTTGATCTAACATTGTGGGGGCTGTCCTAGCTATTACAGCGATGTGAGAAAGAGCAGTGAAAGAAACAGAGACCCAAAAGGGAATATTAAGATTGCCTTTATTCAGGAAGACATGACTTTGCATGCAAAGTCTTAAGAAATAAACAAAACCATCAATCAAACTACACAGAAAATTTAGCAAGGTCAAAGTGTACAAAGTTCTGCAAAAAACACACTGCTTTTAATATGAACTGGCAGGAAACAATTGGAAAATAAAAAATTTTTAAATCCACTTATAATAGCATCAAATACTATTATAGTATGAAAAGTATGGGAAAAGACTTAGTATTTAAGTTAACAAAATTTGTGCAAATTTCGCTACACTGACAACTGTAACATATTGCTCAGAGAAATTAAAGAAATCCCAATAGATGGAGAGCTATACTATGTTCACAACACGGAAAAGTGATAATTTCCCCCAAATTGATCGGTAGAGTCAATTTAATTCTAATCAAATCATAGCAATCTTTTTTTTTTTTTTTTGGCAGAAAGTAACAATCTGATTTAAAAATTTAAATGGAAATGGAAAGGACCTAGAATAGCCAAAGCAACTTGAAAAAGAATAAAATTAGGAGGATGTGTACTGTCTTGAGTTAAGACTTACTATTAAGCCCAGCAATCAAGGGAGTGTGGCACAAGCATAAGAAATATAAATACATCAAAGGAACAGAATAGAAAACCCAAAATCAGACTCACCTTTTACGGTCCCTTTGATTTTTGACATAGTCAACAAAAAAACACAATGGAAAAATAATTTTGAACAAATGGTTCTGGGATAACTGGAAATCCACACACAAAAATGCAACCTTGACCTCTACTTACCAACCTCCACAAAACTAATTTGGGATGGTTCATAGACATAAATAAAAAAGACAAAACCACAAAGTTCTTAGAGGAAAACATAGGGAGATGTGTACCTCGATGTAGGTAATGTTTCCTTAGACAAGGCATAGAGAGCAATGAGCATAGTAGAAAATAATAATCAGACCCTATCAGATTAAAAAGTTTCTGCTTTCTGAAAGACAAATTGAAAAGTGAGTAGGCAGGCTATCGAATGAGCCATAGAAATCACCACACAAGACCCAGGATTTGTAAAGAACACCCACAGCTCAGTAAGAAGACGCCCCCCAGACAGGCAAGAGAACCTCAGGGAGACTTCACCCCAGGGGATGTAAATGGCTAACGAGCACCAGAGAAGGATTAGTCATTAGTCATCAAACACAAAAAGAGTGATGCTGGAACACTCCCGCCAGAATGGACAAAATGGAAAAGATGGAAAACAGGAAATGTTAGCGAAACTGGAGCAAGCGGGTCTCCAATTTACTATTTGTAGAAATGTGAGATTATATGACCACTTTGGGGAAAGTTCTGGCGGTTTCTTAGAGTACAGACCAATGCTGTGATCCAGTGGTCCCCCTCACAGGTGTCTACCCAGTAGATAGTAAAGCTTATATTGACAGTAAGGATGTTTGTAGCATTATTCATAATACCTGAGGGATGGAAACAGCTCTGGTGCTGTCAGTCAGGGAGTGGACAAACAAACTTCAAATAATGGTGCAATGCAACATTATTCACCATAGAAGGGAACTACCAGGACATGCAGCAACACGGATGTATCTGGAAAGCATTATGCTGTCTGAAAGAAATCTACACCACAGGGCGGCACCTGTGGCTCAGTGAGTAGGGTGCCGGTCCCATATACCAAGGGTGGCGGGTTCAAACCCGGCCCCGGCCAAACTGCAACAAAAAATAGCTGGGCGTTGTGACGGGCACCTGTAGTCCCAGCTACTTGGGAGGCTGAGGCAAGAGAATCGCCTAAGCTCAGGAGATGGAGGTTGCTGTGAGCTGTGTGATGCCACGGCACTCTACCGAGGGCTATAAAGTGAGACTCTGTCTCTACAAAAAAAGAAAGAAAGAAAGGAATCTACACCAAAGAGTGTGTACCATGTGATTTCCTGTGGCCCTGAAATACCAGAACAGGTGATGTGTCGGGGCTGACAGTGAGGAGCACAGGTGCTTCCAGGCTGGAGAGGACAGTCCCCATCCTGATAGAGGTCTGCATCACACAGCATTCATTTGTTAGACCCCAGCAAAAGTACAATTAGTACCTGTGTATTTCATTCTGTGCAAACTTTACTTCAAAATTCTAAAAAAGCTATGAAAAATAATAATGCACATGCTAAGGTATCTGGGGGAAGTGTACTGATCTGTGATTTACTCTGAAACGGATCAAAATAAATTGGACTCATGGAAAGATAGAGGGTGGACAGATATGTGAGAAGGAAAATATAGTGAGATATTCATGGGAAAATCCTGGTGGGTGTTCACTGAAAATTTTCATAATAAAATGTTAAAGAAAAGAAGAACACATCTGCGGATATGTGATTGCTCTCAAAAAACCTGCCTCTCAAACACCTGTTCTTGGTGACTGTGGGAGGAGGTGCCTTGCGGAGCAAGAGTGACTCAAGAGGCAGGAAGGCTGGAGCCTGGGAGGCAGGAGCGCCAGGCAGGGCAGAGGCAGAGGGAACCTCCAGGGATGACAAAGGGAAATCCAGAAATACAGCGGTGAACTCTGAGAGGCTTCTTCCAGAAAGGGAGACGATCTCTGAGATGTTTGCCTGGAACTTTGGACAATTGATGGAGAGTTTGAGGTTGAATTAGTGATATACACACAGAAAATTTAACTCACAGAGAACTCCGGGAAAAATAAAAACCAAAACCAGTTGTGCAAGAAAGGAAAACAGGGCACAGCATATGATAGGCCCCAACCATGATCACACTTACATGTCTCATGGTGAAAACGCAGAGCAATGATCCAGTCGAGGTAGGGTTGAATCAAGGGGATGGAAGGGAAGCTGTGTGTGTGTGAGTGTGTGTGAGTATTCAAGTGAGGATGTGAGAATGTGTGTCTGAGAGTGTGTGAGGGTAATTGTGTGTGAGTGTGATTGTGAGAGTGTGTGTCTGTGTTAGTGTGTGAGTGTATGAGAAAGTGTGTGGGAGTGTCTCTGTGTGTGGGAGGCCTTGCACAAATGCACAAAGCAAGAGGTAATACGTGTGAGCATGTTCAGGGCATGTGCCGGAGAGCTGGATGCTTCCTCTTCCGTAGCGGAGTCTGTGGATGACACCTGAAATGAAAAACTGAGAAGCAGAAACATGCACTTGTTAGTTAATAACTTAAATACAAGTAGTAATAAATGCATGTTAGTTAGTGAGTTAAATAATAAAAAAGAGTCTGTTAACAGAGCACCTTGTGGAGAGGAAGGTAGGAACTGCTGTCTCTATAGAACACATAGAAAAATTGTCTTCTTAAAACAACACACATATCTACCTTGCTGCACATAAAAGCAAGTTGTCTGGCCACTGCATCTGTCCTCTGCTGCTGGAGAGACCCCGAAATGACAGTGACGATGGATGAGGCTAGAAAGGGGTTGGCATGGAAAGAAAACACACTGAGTTATTTGCACTGCAATAACTGAGGAGGCCTGGAGAGGCAAGCTATTCACATGCTCAGAGAGTAGCAAGGAAGTGCTGCCCTGAACAAAAACCTCAGGGGTCTTTTATTGAGCATGGAAAGTGTATATGTGTAACACAGCACAGAACAAAAAGTTAATTATAAAAGAAAGAAACTCTAACCTCATCATTCAACATAAAGATAAGAGTCATTTTTTACCAGGATGGTAAAGAGCAAGGAAGTAATAGGAAAAAATCCAGAGAGAATGTGTTAAAAGCAATGTCATATAATCACAAGGTCAGAAAGCTACAAAATAAATGGGCATGCAGGGTTGGTGGGAATGGAGCAAATGGGACAGAAAAAAGCACTGTGGGCAGCAAATTCTGTGCAAGGTGGAGACCTGGCTGAATTGGGGGACATGTGTCAGAGAGGTCCAGTGAGAAAGGAATTATCTAGAGTGAGGGTGCCATGGTCTGAGTGTCTGCCTGGTCCAAAATTCCCATGTTGGGGTCTCAACTCCCAGCATGATGGTATTTGGAGGTGAGCCTTTGGGAGGTGATTAGGTCATGAGGGAGGAGCCCTCATGGATGGAATTAGTGCCCTCCTAACAGGTCCTTATCCTTTCTTTCTGCCATGTAAGGTTAGAGTAAGAAGAAGGCACCTATGAACTTGGAAACAGACTGTCCTCACCACCAAATCTGCCACTTTCTTGTCCTCAGAGGGCAGTCAGTGCCACTGACTTGCCTCAGCACCCACTTAACCCAGGCAGGATGCTCAGAACCTTACAGACTTTCTCATTTCATCAGCACTGCAGCTCTGCTAAATGGGGCTTAACAACAGGGTTACCATTAGGTCCTTCCCTCTGAAATGTCCAATTTCGAATCAAAAGTGTAGTTTATTGTATCTCATGAAACATCAGCACAATTAATAAGAGCGTGCAACTAAACTATGGACACTGTTTATCATCCTGTGTACCCCAGCAGCAAGTGGCAATGAAACTGCAAAAGGCATTTTCCACAGCTTGTTGGGAATCGAATATTTTCTCCTCCAAGAATGGTCCGAAACCTGGAATGTGTGGTCAGCTGGTGCAAGGTCTGGTGAGAGTCCCACGTCCAGCTTCTGTAGTTTCAGCAGCATTGTTTGGGCGACAATGTTGTTTTGCAAGAGCATTGGTCTGTATCTATTGTACAATCTCAACTGTTTAATTGCAAATATCCTCATAATTTTGTCCAACCGGTCACAGTCAACATCACTGTAATCAATTGACCAGGATTCATGAAGCCGTAGTGAACAATACCAGTGACACCAAACAAACACTGTTAGCTTTCCTTGATGAATATTCTGTTTTGGATTATTTCAGCACCTCATCTTTATCTGACCATGTGTTAAGTGCTGTGGTTATCAGAAAGTCCATTATTCATCACGTGATGTAGAAATGGTTCACCTTTGTGTCATGACAGCAAAGAAAGGCAAGCTTTGAGATGATTTCTCTTCTGATGCTTGTTTAATTCACGCAGAACCCATCTATCCAGTGTCTTTACTTCACTGATTGGTTTCAAATGGTCCAGTATTGTTGGAATAGTAACGTCAGACCTTGCTGCTAATTCAATGTAGGTTGAGATGGATTCACCTCCACTACGGCTTTCCACTCGTCATCATCCTCTTTGATCTCAGGTGGCCCATGCAGCTCATTTTTAAGATTAAAAACACCAGAATGGAACCTTTCAAACCATCAATGTACTGTGTGTTCATCAGCCACGTCCCTCCCAACACTTCACTTTCAAGTTGTCTGCACAGCATTCATTCCACAAGGGAGCTCATGTTCAAAAATAACACAAATTTTTGACTTATCCATGGTTTCACAAAAATGTCTCTAAAAATAATTTGAAAGATAATCACAAGCCAAAATGTGCATCTGAAGGAATAGGGATGTACCATCACAAAACCCAAAACAGGTCAAAAAAAAAAGCGTCAAAGTGAAATATCAGCTGTCAGAAAATCAAACATCTTATACTTAATAACCCAGTAAAAGTTCAATTTGTTGTTGAATGAGTGAATGGACGGACAAACGGGTCTCCTCCTTTTTATTGAGGAGAGAACAGAGGGGATACAGGACTCACCTGAGGTTTTTGCACTTAGGGGTGGTGCAGAAGGACCTTTGGGCCAGGCCCGTGTGGCTCCAAACTACATCAGGACTGCCCTGCTGGGATTCTGAGAGAGAGAGGCTGGTTTTATGCACAGACTCAAGAGGAACTGGAATCCTGCTTCACTGGAGTTAGAGGTCTGCATTCCCACATTGTGTTGCTTTCCTAGGATTAAAAAAACTACTGAAAATCTACATCTAATTTTGTGCAATCTATCCAAGCAGGCTTTTATCTATGCTTCTCCTGCCACAAAGACAAGGGTGTTTCTTCTGTGGGTTTTCCATCTGCAGAGGTGCATTTACAGCTCTGAGCATGTAGGGTTGCATCACCTTACCCCAAGGTGGGCCAGGAAGGAGAAGAAGGTGCAAACACCCCGGCCAGGGTGGAGGGCCACGTCACTTCCTGGACCTCACAATTCTCACTACTGGTTTCCACAGAGTTCACCTGTAGGAAGGGGTGTCTAAAGCATACACTGCTTCAAGTCGTTCTTTCCAAAAGAAATGGGTAAAGGTGAATGCTAAGAGAGGGGTCTGGAAGTTGGGGTGGGAGCCCCTAAGATTGTGCACCCTTCCCAGGGTTCCCATCCTCAGGTGAACACAGACTATGAAAGGCACCCCTGGCAGCGTTCCAGGCTTGCAGATCTAACCTGAGCTTCTGGAAAAACCACCTGACTGGTGCACTTGGGCAGAGGATGGATGGCAGAAAAAAGTCTCTGAAGAGGCTTCCAGCTCTGATGACAATAGGCCCTGGCACAGTCATGAGCACATGTCCTTTTCCTGTAGCCATGCCAGTAATCATTAATCGATCCAGGCACAGATCCCAGCACACCCACAGCCTCTCCCAGCAGATAAACGTCGTCGTAAGATGAGATCTGTTGCTCTTCTAGAGCCTGTGCTGGGATGTCTCCTGGGGCCCCAACCTGCATGCCTGCACTGCTGAGTCTTCTGGTGACCCAACTGCCTGGACTCCGCATCTCACCAGTCCTGGAATGGGGTCTCTGGAAGCACAGCCCCCCCGACCCCCCGACCCCCCCCCCCCCGCTAAGAAGACCCTGATCCCTTGACTGCTCCCTGGAGCATCATATGAATGAGCACTTTCCACATCTTGCAAGGAGGGGCTTGAAAGCTGACCAGCGAGATGAGTGTTTCTGGATCCAGGAGAACCCCAACACCTCCCACCCGGCCTTTGCTAGCTGCCTGGGACCTCTGTCTGGTGGCCAGCAGGTGTGGCAGGTGGGGTCTCCTCCAAGCCTTCCTGCCCCTCCAAATGTGGGGCTGGTTCTCGCCTGCAGCTGGACTGTCCCTGCAGCCCCTCCTGTTGGGCACATGTAAGGAGCATTTACTGAGCACCAAGAGCAGAAAACCCTGTGTGTGCCCGTGAGGCGGTGTCTCTGGGGACCAGGCACTCCCTGCTCTGCTGGCCTCTTTCCTCCAGAGCCATTTTCATCTCAGGGCGATCTGTGGCATTTCCTGTGTCCTCCAAGTCTATTAGGATTTCAGACGGGAGAACCACCCAGTGGAAACCCTGACCCTGTTCCCGAGGTCCCGAGGAGCCCAAGGCTTTCCAAGAATAGACCTGCCCTCGCCTGGCCTGTTGTCAGCCTCTGAAGAGGCTGAAGGACAGCAGCTCCCTGCCCGCAGAGCCCTCCTTAGTGCGGATCCTGACGGATGGACAAGCAGAGCCTGGCAGGCCGTAGCTGCAGCAAGAGCCCCCTGCTGCGTTGCCGCCCCTGCCTGTCCCCCAGAGCAGGGCGACTCCTGAGAGGGAGACTGCTCAGCACAGGACAGCATGATCCGGAATGACCCAGCATCTAGGCCCAGGGCGCCACGGTGTGCTGCAGAGACCGTTCCGGAGCTGCCCTCAGCAAGGCAGCCCCAGGGGACCCTGGGAGCCTCCTGCAGAGAGAGCTGAGCACCAGTGGGCAGGCGCCTGGGGATGTGCATGTGCAAGCGGCCCAGCCACTGCCCAGCCAGGACTTCAGTGGCACGTGTATGTCAGTCAGTCCCTTCCTGCCACCTGTTTGCGCAGAGTGGGCGATGGGCGGGGCCAGGTGTGGTGGGCGGGGCCAGCAGCGGTGGGCCGGGCTCGCTGAGTGCCGCCTCGTCTGGGCTTGCAGTCACACCTGGAGCCTGAGGCTGCCTTTGCTTGCAGGGGTCCTCAAACTACGGCCCGCGGGCCACATGCGTTGGTGTAAATTGTATTTGTTCCCGTTTTGTTTTTACTTCAAAATAAGATATGTGCAGTGTGCATAGGAATTTGTTCACAGTTTTTTTTTTTAAACTATAGTCCGGCCTTCCAACGGTTTAAGGGACAGTGAATTGGCTCCTTGTTTAAAAAGTTTGAGGACGCCTGAAGTCTCCAAATGCCAGGCCCTGACCTCTCACCCTCTGCCCCATGTCCTTGCCTGACCTACCTGGAATCCAGACCTAAAAACCGAGCATCCCCCACTCTGAGCTTCTGTTGGCAGAGACTGCCTCAAGACTCCGGGGCTCTACCCTCCACCTTCCCTTAACATGCCTTCCACAGCAGGGTGCGCTGATGCCCAGGGCCTCCGCTTCCCTCTGCCCTGCCCCATCCCTCCCACTTGCTGGCTCTTCCCTGTCCCATTCCTCCAGCCCAGGTTCCCCCACCCAGGACTCTCCCTCTGGCCCCCTCCCCCTCTCCATCTCCACCTGCCCAGGGCCTGCCTGGCCGCATGGAGAGGGTGCAGTCCTGCCACGCGACAGTGCACAGTAACCCATGCAGCCTCTGCTGTGGGAAGTGAGCAGACAGGCCAGCAGGTGAACACAGTGTCCCCTGAGCCTGCCCGTGTCCACTGGACCCCTCAGTCCCTTCCAGCAGGAGGAATATCTACTTCTCAGGCCATGTCCACAGGGCACCCACACCCCACAAGTGAGGGAATCTGGGCTCCAGGGCTGCAGCCAGAAGAGGAGAAAGTCGCCGAAGTGGCCTGGCTGAGCTGTGTGTGATGCAGCCGGGGGCCCAAGGGGCCCTGAAGGAGAGGTGCCGGCCCCAGCCCCAGCGCATCTGACAGAGACATGGAGACCTGAGGAGGGGCTGGGTCACTCTGAGATGCACCCACACAGGTCTGGCCCTTCCTGGTAATGCTGACTTTCCTCTCTGCCCAGCACAAGTGTTCACCTTCCTGTCTGAGCACAGGGCCTTGCTGTATGGGGCCACGCAGGAGGAGCCCATGGCCCTCAGGGTGGTCCAACAGTACCCCTGGGGCTGCTCAGCAGGGATGGGCCAAGGACATGACTCACTGCTTTCCTGACAGCCATGGGGTGGCACTGCTGTAATCCCATTTTTCAAGCATCCAGTAACTTTGGAGAAACTGGGGTGAAGCTGTGGAGAAAAGCTGCTTGGGGGGTGGCTAGAGCAGGGATCTGGGCCCAGGTCGAGCCGGGGGCAGCTACAGGGGGAGGAAGGGGAAGAGGTGGTGCAGAGGGCTGAGCTGGGGCAGCATCGTGGGTAGAGGCCTCCACCAGGAGAGGGAGAAGCTCGAAGGCAGGGCTGGTGGAGGGTGGGAAAGGCAAATGGCCAGATGGGGAGGCCTTGCCCGAGGTCTTGGTCTTTCCTCCCAGAGTCAAGGGAAGTTGGTGGGAGTGGAGCAAAAGAGTCAGCGTGCTGAGTTGGAACCAGTCTCTGAGGCCACCGGGTACCAGACCCACCCCCAGTGCAGCCTTTGCCTACTGCCTGCAGTGCCCGCCAGTACCCACTAGTGCCTACGGTCCCTGCTGGTGTGGTGGTCACAGTGTCTAAGCCACCATCCAGCAGCTTTTCAGGGTCAGTTCTGGGGACTTGGCAGAGGCAGTGAGCAAGCTGATAGCCTGTGCTTAGGTGGCAAGTGTGCCCCAGGCAGCTAAGGATTGTGAGACCAGCAAGCTGGGCTGTGTGACCCTCAGGGACTCACGCAGCCCCTCCCTCACACTCATAGGCTCCCACTAATTCCTCGCAAGGATGTCCTTTGGGCTCAGCGTGGGCTCTGCTGCTGTGCCCTGTCCGGAGGTTGCAGCCAGGGGCCAGCCGACCCCTCTGCCCAGCATCCCTGCAGGCGGGAGCCAGCTGCTGCCATGCCCAAGGCTCAGGACATGTGCACATTTGGGCTGGAGTGAACAGTGACCAGTTTGGGAAGGGCTCCCTGCCTCTCAGGGCTGAGCTGGGCCAGGCATGACCAGAGGACCAGTGAGGAGGGACAGCAGCTGGATACTGTGAATGCTCATGACAGGCTGACAGCACCGCTGCCCAGGGAGGCCTGCACCCAGACCCCTCCTCAGGGAGAGCTTTGGTCAGCACCCTGGGTATGCCGTGGATTCTCACCAGTGGAAACGCTGCAAAGGGCTTGTGCATGGCACTGCCTGTGGGCCTGGCCCCAAGTCTGTGTTTGTGGCTGTCCTGTAGCGGGGATGTTGAAGGGCACTCTACCAAAAGGCCACACAAGGGTCATGCTTCTGTCTACACAACAAGCATCCCCTCACCATGCATTGATGAAGATTCTGGCAAATTCTGCACCTTCCTGACTTCCCAGTCATACTCAGGATGACAAACAGTGAGCTGGTCAGAATGAATCAGATCAAGTGTCACAAGCAGGCAGTGACCCCGAGCCTGGCGACCCCAGACAACAGACAGCAGGCCTCTTGGCTCCACAGTGCCAGGTACTGAGGAGTCCAGTGGCCTCAGGAGGAGCCCCCGGGGCCCCCATAGGATATGGAGGCTCAGAGGGGCTGGCACCTGGCTGCAGGACCACCCCACTGGCCCCTCTGCACTGCCCATCCTGGCAGCCCCTGTGCTGGGGCTCGATCTGGATGCACGATTTCTGATTCCTTCTCCCCCGCAAGCCTCAGACTTTTGCCACCAAGTCACATCAGTGACACAGCTATCATCTCCTCTGAGGCATGCTGGTCACGTACAGCACTTCCTGGGGTGCTGGCCAACGCTCTCTCCTGGAACTTTTCCACATTTTCCAGAATAAGTCCTGGTGTTTCAAGGACTGAAGCTCCTTAACCTCAGGCCACACCCTGCAGACCTGGCCTGCGGCAGCGGAGGGCTCAGACACAGAGCCTGATGTGGAGCCAGAAACAGCTTTCTTCTCCCTGGCCAGCAGGACCCCAGGAGCAGTAGGCTGGCTGCTGGGGGACCCTGGAGAATAGAGCCCCACATTCCTTCCCTCGACCACGTGGGCAGGGCTGCAGTGGGTCAGAGCCAAGTGCCCCGGGGGACTAAGGGTTTGATTTGGTGGTGGAATGTGCACTGTGTCTGTTTGTGCTCTAAAATCCCATTAGGTGACTCAGGGCAGACAGTGAGTAAAGGGCAACTCTCTCCCCACACTCCCTCTCCGAGGCTGGGCAGGTGCTGCCCATCTCCCCACTGCCCGTGGGTCCAGCCACCCCTCTTACCCACTCTCAACTCCAGCTGAAACAGTGGCTGCCCTGAGCCCACTGAGCACTCTTTGTTCTTGGATGAGACCCCGAAAACTTTCAGTAGAGGAGACGTAAGGAGAACTGGGAGAGGGAAGTGAGCCAGCACCTGGGGGTCCTGAGTAAAGCTGCTTATCCCAAGGTCTGGCTCAGGTTGGGGGCTGTGGTGGGAAGGCTGAGATGCTGGGCATGTTTGCCTGCCAATCCAGAATCATCTGTCTGCCAAGGGGCTGAGACCCCACAGCTTCCCTCACTCAAGTTCCAAGTGGGCTGCAGGGACAGCCAGCCTGGGGGGCTCACTCCAGGAAGGGCCCAGCTCCCATGGGGACGGGGGAGTCTTGACCGGGGGTCCTTAGCCAAGTATGCCTCAGCTGAGTGGCTGGCAGGGAGTGAAGTGCAGAGCTTGATCTCCAGGGTGGACTGGGGGTGAGGAAGGACAATGGAAGGACAATTTGCTCCTCACCCAGGAAAATCGGTGGGGTCAATGAGACCCAGGGGATATAATAGCCACTTGACCCTGACCCAAGGCATTCTGGGAGGCGAGCCAGGATGCCAGCAGTGGCCACTCTGGGAAGGATGGCATCCCCCAGCAACCCCCCTTTGCCCCCCTCATCCTGTGGAAACCGAGCTCTTGGGATCTGAGTCATGCTGCGGAGACCCTGGGGCAGGGTGCCAGGCTCCCCTATGGGGAAGGTCCTCTCCAGCCCCACCTGCAGCTGAGTGGGGGAAGAAGTGGCCTCCTGCTGAGCTGAGGGCTGCCCTCCTGGCCATTTCAGCTGGGTCATCAGAATTGCTTCTGGGAAAGTGAGCCTGAGCCCTTCTCTGCCACATTCCTGGAGGCAAGGGTGCAGACACAGCTGTCACTCAGCGGCACCGGGGTTGGATGGCAGGGGCAGCACCAGCTGTAGGTTGTCAGCCTGTCAGGAGGCCCAAGGACAGACCCTGCTCGGGGCTGGAGTCAGGCCATCACCTGGTGGCTGGGAGGATGCCTGGGCCCCTGGCTTCCTGCCCCTCCTGGGCCCTGAGCATGAGTGTGCTTGGGCTCTGCCCCTCCTCTCCTCTGGGCCTTTGCCTGGTCCTGCCTTGGGAAAGTGTGGAACATGGCAGAGGACCACTGGGACACTGAAACCCACAACCACCCACCCAGACTTCTAGGACCTTTTAGAGCCTTTTATCTCCCCAACATGGCAGCTGCCCATTTAGTTGGGGCCTGTCCCCCTCTCCGATGGCCCCCACCAGTTGGACACCTGACTGGTGGCCTCTGCTTCCCTGCAGCCATCCAGAGCCCTATGGCCAGTGTCCCTCTTGGGAGCCTGGGAGCCATCTGAGAGCCTGGGAGGAGAGACCAGTTCATATTACCACAGTCATAGCCACTCTGTCCAGCCCAGCACCCCTCATTCAAACTCTCAGGGAGGGGCTGCCAGATCGGTGGGACCCGTGACAGGCCTAGCAGGGAAAGGAGAGAAACCACAAAAGCTGGAAAAATCACACCAAGGTCAATGCCAGGGGTGCTCAGAAGAGAACTCTGGACAGAACTGGGAACTCATGGAGGGACAGCAGTACATGAGACCCAAACTCCTATGAGGAGGGACCAGGCTCCTGTGGACTGGCATCCAGGCCCTGCCATTAACCAGCATTTCCTCCCCTGCTGTGCCAGGTGACACCTCGAATCTCCCATCTATCCACCTTCACCAATTGCTGTCCCCTAGCCCTCTGCTCTGGGCACTTGCCATGAGGGCTGGGCGTCCCCGCAGCAGTGGGGTGCCACATGGCCTCATTGTACGGTCTGGCCTCGCTCCCGCTGATGCAGTTGTCCTTTGCTGTGACTGCCCCCAGTCCTTAGGAGGCCAGAGTGGCCAGTGGGCACTGGCTGAGAGAGACAGCAGGCCCCTCTAGACATGGCACACGCCCCATGTTCCATGTCCCTGGAATTGGAGAGCCAGAGCCAATTACCATGCAGAGGAGGGGACTCGACATGGCCAGTTGTGTCCTGACCTAGGTGAAGATGGGGCAGGAGCACGGGAAGGAGGGTGCCAGGAGGGTGGCTGGCAAGGCACGAGAGCCCTCGTGGGGCCAGCTCAGTTTTACTGAGCAAGGACACAAATCGCCAGGGTTTGTGGGTGAGACAGTGAGCAAATCAGCCTCACCATGTGCTGAGGAGGGGCAGGGTGTAGGGGACATGGCCACGCAGGGCCTGCCCAAGGCTCAGCCTGGACAGCAGAATCTGCACAGACTTGGGGGATGAGTGGGAGTAGAGGGAACCCCCAAGATAGGGGAGCACTGCCCTGGGGCATCCCGACCAGTGGCCTAGACTGTGGGCACGGCATGTGGGTGAGCAAAGTTGGGGACACAGCAGGTTTGTGTGTATCAACCCGTTACACATTTACCTGAGAAGGTATCTACAGGGCACACCCCATCTCGCTGCAGCCGTGGGGAGCCTGTGTGGTGGGACATACCTGAGAGGACAGGAGCTTGGGAAGAGCGAGCAGGTGCCCTCCAAACACACTTCGCGGCTGCCTAGCAGAACAGGAGGTAAGTTCTGCTGCCCTTCAGTGCACAGGCCACATTCACTGCCAGGATGGAGCTGAGGGATGGGCCTGCGGGCTGCCCAGCAGGGCGCTAAGTAGGAAGTGCCCAGCTGTCACCTGGTCCTGGAAACACCCAAGGAGCTCCTGATGCCCTCTGAAGGCCAGGTGAGTGGATTCTCCTCCCTGCAGAGGAGGGACAGTCCGCCTTGGACCAGCTCGGATCAGAACGGCGTGAAACAGAAGGAAATCAGACACTGTTGCTTTTGGGAGGGCATGAATGGCAACCTCTGCTTGCAGAGGGCTCTGCCCACGTGGTGTCCTAATGCTCTCGGCTGTGTGCATGACCAGGACAGCCAGCCTGAGGCCCGGGAGGACCCAGGGGACCTGGTCAGGGGCTGTGACTGCCGCCCACGTGGTGAGGAGGGACCATCTAAGTCAGATGGTCTCCCTTGTTCCGGGAAGCCATTTGTAATCCTGCGCTTGTCAGGGGTAATTTGGATGAAAAGCAGTAATATTCTGAGCAGGATCACTCTGCCTTCAGGGAGGACAGGCCGGAGGAATGATGGATGTCGGGCTGCCGTGCCCATATTGATGATTAAGATCTGAAGTAGCATTTTACAACGGCTGGGCTTGCGGAGCCTGCCTGCTGCTGCAGCTCCTCGTGCGGTGGCCAGTGTCTCTCCTTGCTCCTCGTGCAGCCCAGAAGGACGGCTCTGCTAGGCAGGCTGACATCCTGCTGCTCCTTTAGCTTTCAGACCAGGGTGGATTGGTGTTGAGGTGTCAGGATGCTGGGTCTGTCAGGGATCCCGAGATCTCTGCCCCAAGGTGGCTGTGGAAGTGCCTGGGTGACAACAGTTCGCAGGGGATGGTGCTGGATGTGCCCGGTGGAGCCGGCATTGTGGGAGGCCCAAGAGGCACCCTGAGCTGGTGGGAGCGGCCCGGCATCCGGGAGGCACTGTGAGCACAGAAACGGCTCCTCCTTGAGATGAGCTTCTTCCTGGCCAGGAGCTGAGCAACAAGATCCGACGGGGCGGGGCAAGAGGCAAATGACCAGGGACCAAGGCGAGGGTTCATCTAGGGCCACTTTCCCCAAACTGTCCTTCCTCTTACAGGGATACGATTTTCTGGGACCATGTTGGGCAGCCCTGTTCAGGGGCTCTCTCCTCTCTGCCAGACCCAGACTGTGAAACCCATGGTCCTGCCTGGACCATCAGACAGCCCCTGTTTTAGAATTCTCTGTGCTCTGGAAGGTCACCAGCAGCCTCCACCATCCCCAAGACTTGCAGCTGATAATGTCCCAGACGCAGGCCCAGGCCTGGGCAGGCTCTTGCAGGAAGCCTCTCCTTAGAAGGGGTGACAGTATCAGGGCCTGGTCGGCCCATGCTGTGACAACCCTAGGGGCAGAGTGGAGGGAGGGAGAGGCCTTTCTGCTGCACAGAGACAGAGACCAAAGGCGCTGGTGTGGGACCAGAAAGATAGGAGTGTCGTCCTTCACAGCACCAGGCCCAGCCGTCCCTGAGCAACCTGACACGGGCGGGGCCCACAGGTGCCACTCAAACCGGGGAGGAGCCTTCTCCTTCCTCCAGGACCCCAGAGAGGTGTGGGCTGCCCATCCAGGTGCTGTGAGGACTGACTGACCGCTGGGACTGACCGAATGCTAGACAAGAGGAGAGCAGAGACACTCCTTGAAAGAGCAGAGCTCTGCCCAGCAGCCGCCGTAACACCAGGCACCACAGAACCTCTGAGGTGGCCTGGGATCCCTCAGAAAGCAGCTCGTCAGGGGTGAGACCCTGGCATGGGGGCGGGGTGGGGGTTGGGTCAGCGCTGGGTGTACAGTAAGTTCACTTTTTTATTGTATTCCCTGGCTGCTGAGGCCTAGAATATATGGGGAAGGGACACATCTGTGCACATATAAATTATGGATAAGAATTATATCTCATGTTATGTATCAACTGTTTGTGAATTATACAAGCACAATTTATGTATAAATTATACATCATATTTAGATATAGATACCCAGTGTTTTATCCATATCTATATCTCAAGTATTTATGTATTAATATACTCAAGCTGCTTTTCTGCTTTCTATTTTCACTTAATAATTAATGCTGAGCTCCTTTCCATACAGGACATATAGATCCGTCCAATTCTCTTAGATGGCTGCAGGGCAGGCTGTGAGGACAGCCCATCATTTATTCATTCCCTCCACCTTTGATGGGTATTTGGTCCATGTCCAATTTTCCACTATTGTCAAAAGGGCTGCCAGGAACACATGCTTTCCTTCTTTTACCTATTAATGTGTGAAATTAATAGACTTCTTAACCTTGAACTATCCTTGCATTCTTGGAGTAACAGAGGGACTTTGTTTTTCAATGTACTCATAAATTTTACTTCTAATATTTTAAGATGTTTATATTGAAAGTCTGCAGTGTTTCTTTTCTGTAATGTACTTGACAGATTTTAGTGGAGTGTTATGCTGGCTACAAAAGCCAAGACTAGTGTTTTCTCTTTTTTAAGTGAGGCATGTACATTCCCACAGATTCACCCATCAATCCACAGGAGGGAGAGAAGAGGAAACCTCTGCTCAGGCACTACTGTCACAGCTTTCCCAAATGTCTGCTATGGTGTAGCTCTTATTAGATAATACATTAGATATAATACTGGACGTTTATCATATATTATGAATGATAATTTACAAATACAGTAACATGTATCCATACAGTACGGGTGCATGATGGAGATGTTTGGACTCCCCTGTTCCAGCTCATGGTCTGTGTTTATAAGTATTCCCTGAGTGCGGACATGAGTGCATTTTCTGTGTGCATGAAACATATTTAACACAGGTGTTTATTTCTCTTTAATGTTATTATGCTCATATTCTAGGTCTGCAGTATAACTTCTACTTTTTTTTTAGAGACAGAGTCTCACTTTGTCACCCTCAGTAGAGTGGACACACAGCTCACAGCAACCTCCAGCTCCTGGGCTTAGGTGATTCTCTTGCCTCAGCCTCCCGAGTAGCTGGGACTACAGGCGGCTAATTTTTTGTTGCAGTTTGGCCGGGACGGGGTTTGAACCTGCCACCCTCGGGATATGGGGCCGGCGCCCTACTCACTGAGCCACAGGCACTGCCCAGATGCCTTCTACTTTTATTGGACTTCTGTGGGTTTTTCTTGACATAGCTTCCAGCTGTTTATATAGTTTAATAATATCATTTGTTTGCTGTATTTTGTTTGTGAAGGATAGCTGTGAAGTGCATTGTAAACTTGACCATCATCCGCTGATCTTTTAGCTGAACGCTTTTTAAACTTTCAGTGCAAATGAGTCTGCAAGTCCTGTCATGGCCCTGCCTTTTCTCCAGTGGTAGAGTGTGCTCTGAGCTTGCCTCCTGTGTGTGTGTGTGTGTGCACGCGCGTGTGTGTACATTGATCCACCATGATCCCCTGAGCTGTGCCCCAAGCCACCTGCCTTCCCTTGAGCCTGGCCTCACTGCACCATGCACAGCCCAGGCCTGACCCTTTGGTGTGGCCTCTGGTGACTGTCATGGGTTATTCCCTCCAGGTTTGAAGAGCCAGAGACCCTGTGTGTGCTGCTCTCAGGAGGAGGAGTCAGCTTCCCGGCTTCTCACATCTCCCCCCCTCCTCCCTCTTCCCATTGTCCCTTTCTTCCTCATCCCCTCCCCGCCCCCCTCATAGACCCCTCCCTTCCTCACCCCCTCCCCCAGTCCACACTTTCACAAGCACAGCTGAGCACTGTTATGCTGTGAGTAACAAAGCCCTTTGCTTCTGGAGAAGGCTGTCATAGCCACGTTGATTCCAAATGCCCAGTGAGGAGTACATCTGCTCACAGTCTGGGGGGGGGCGCATCCTCTACCAGTGAGGGGAACCCCTCAGCACCCCGTCAGGGACCCTGCGGGCATTGCACCTGCTGGGGAGGGCAGGCGCTCCGAGGAGCCAGGCTGGCCGGATAGCCACAGGCTCTGGCCAGCTGGGCTTCTGCAGAAAGGGCCAGGATCACAGGTGGTGCTCAGGGCTGTGTGCTCTGCCCCAGGCAATGGCAAAGCCTTGGGGAAAGATGGGCAGGATAGATGAATGGGTTTCTTTTGGGAAACACACACTTCTGGCACACAGGATAAAGTCAGGAAGAATGGGAGGAGCCAGAGCAGGGGAGAACAGGGGCACCAGCGTCTACAACACCCCGGCGGGCATGACACAATCCTGACCTCACACACTCTAAATATGCAAGAGTGACAGCATCACAGTTTCCTTGGCCTCTCAGCTGCTGCTTAATTATTCAAGGCAATTCCATTAACAACAATCAAATTACCTTACACAGAAGGAGGAAGATCCAGGCAGGTGAACAGGAGCCTCACTTCTGGAGCTTCCCAGGGGATTGCCAGCATCTTCAGGAGATGTGGAAGCTTTAAACAACCCCAAAAGGTGCCGAGAGGGACTGGAGTGGCCATGAAGGTGGGGCTGGGGGAGGGAGGCCAGCCACAGCCCTACTGACAGTGCCTGGGCCCAGCTGGGCACCATGCGGAGAGGGTGGCACTTCCCACCTGGGCTGCCTCACCAGACATGCCCTCACTGCAGCTCTTGGGGGCACCAGGCTCAGCAGACACCCACAGGTCTCACACCTCAAGACCCAGGCTGGCCATGGTGGCTCCTGGGTGTTGCCCATCACCCCTCTCCACTGTCCTGGCCTCCACCCCGACACAGGGAGGTTCACATCCCTCTCCTGGCCCATCGTTCTATGTTCAGGGATTTCCAGATTTGAACTTGGAAGGAGCAAGTCACAGACTTCGTCTTTACAGATGAACAAGGCTGGGGGCCAAAATGCCAGGACAGGGGCTGGAATAATGACACCAGGGGGGAAGGAGGGACAAAGGACCGATCCTTGTGCTCACTAGAGCCAGTGGGCACCCTAGTGGCAGTGGGGACACGTGTCTAGTGAGGGTTTCTGTTGGGTTGAGGCCAATTTGATCTTATACGTGATGAGTAGTGCTATGCCCAGGTTGAGGAGACTCCAGCTCTGGCCTCTCCTGTGTCCCCCAGCGCTTCCTTTCTCCTGCCAGTCCACATGTTCCTAAAGGCTTGCTTGTGACCGCAGGAGTCAGAGGAAACCGACAGCTGTCCTGGATGACTGGTCACCTTGCAGAGGCCACACCAGCACTGCCATGTGCCTGAGCTGCTCAGGGGCTTGGTCTGGGCCCCAGGCCTTGTCAGTGCCCCTGATGGGTACCCTTGGCTGCACCAAGGGTCACACTCTCCTGTGCTCTTAACACCAGGTCCTGTGCACACAGGGGGTGTCGTTTCCCTACCCCATGAACCCCACACTCTGCAGTATCTCTGCACAAAAGAGGACCTGATGAGTGTTCATACATGGTGGCTCTGCGCGGGAGGCCCACCTGGCAGTTCTGCCCTGACACCACCCACTCTGTCCCCCGGCTGCACCCTGCCCTTCCTCCGCCTCTCGGCTCAACTGCCACCTCCCCCAGGAAGCCTTCCTGATCTAACCTCTGCTCTGCACGCCCACCGCACCCTGGGGAGCCTCCCCATACCCTCGGACTGTGCCTTTCCGTGACCCCTCCTGTGCCAGACCCCAAGCTCCTCAGGACAACAGCCGGCAGTCCCAACCATCTCGCTGGCTGCTTCAGTACCAAAGGGAACCTGCTGGCTTCTTGCACAGTGGGTACAAGGGCATGCTGGGCCTTCACTCCCCACTGTTCTCAGACTCCAGGTCTGCAGCAGGGCCAGGAAAGAGAACTTCTGAAAGGGCAAGGTGGGCCCTGCACTGGCTCCCCTATCAGGGACATGATTTCTCCTGAACTGAGGAAAACACTTTTTATTTGGTGTCTCTGGGTGTACTGCTATTCTGGATTGTAATTTAATATCTCCTTTAAAAAGTAACTTTATTGTTTTTATTTTTTAAATAATACTACTCACTGTATCTTTTAAAAAGTCACAAATTCAGAAAGCGTAAGGAAAAAAAGGGATCACCTGAAATCTCACCATCTAGATAGAAGAGTCTGGTGTATTTCCTTTCAATGTTTCTACATGTTTTCAAGAAGTGGAATTATATGATTAGCAATATTCTATCCGTTACTGCTTGCATTTGTGCCCAGAAATTATCCTGGACAAATATTCATTTCAATAAATACAGATACATCACTCTCCACACACACGTATCTTTCCATCTATTGAAGGGCTGTGATAAATTATGGATGTGCAGTGGTTTGTTTAACCAATTTTGTTTTGATGGACACTTGGTTTGCTTCTAGTTGTTTAGAATAAAAGCCATGCTACAGTAAGGGTCTTTGTATTCTGCGTGTGTGTTTTCAGAGAATAAAGCCGGAGCGGTGGCATTGCTGGGTCAAAACTGTGACAAGTGAGCGTCTGGGGGTGTGGGGAGCTGCCTTTCCCGGAGAGCTTCCTGTCTGTGTGCGCAACGCGGCCTCTCACCCAGCCGGTCAGACAGGCCACCCTGGCAAGTCACAAATGCCAGCTCCCCATTTCCATGGAGTTTTAAATCTGTCAGTGAGACGAAAATGTCTTCATGTTGTTTGTTGACTAAATTTTTTGGTTAAAGAAGTAAATAAAATGTTTGCTGCCTCACAAAATTGCTCTCAAATGTATCAAAGATTTATATATTTTGAAAAACTCACAGGACATAGAGGACGGAAAGTCTCTTCTCAGCATAACAAGGCCCAAAACGAATTTTTTAAAAAATAAATTTGATTGCATTTTTAAATTCAGTTAAGTAAAAAAAACAAAATAAAGACACAGAGAGAAACAACGGAAATATTTCTAATGTAAATAAAAGTTAACACAGAATCATAAATATCCAATGAAGTCCGTGGATGAGGGGTGAAGCTGAGTGCACAGGCTCCTCACCCCTTTCTCAGGAGGCTCCGGAGGACAAAGCCAGAGGAGAGCAGGAAATTAGAAAACCAGGGCTGCCAGAGGGGGCCTGTGCTGCCCTGCCTGTCCCGCCCCACGGCCACTGCAGGCCCACGGCCACTGCAGGCCCACGGCCACTGCAGGCCCACGGCCACTGCAGACCCACGGCCACTGCAGGCCCACGGCCACTGCAGACCCACGGCCACTGCAGGCCCACGGCCACTGCAGACCCACTCCCCGTGGATGACGAGGAAGAGCGGGAGGGGGAACTGGCCACGAGGAAACAGCTACCCAATCACAGAGAGTTTTAGCCCAGGAACTGTGAAGAAACATGTCATCACGTTAACAGCATAAAGAGGCAACAGTGACATTTTTAACAGATGTCTAACAGGCATTTGGTGATATCTGACTGCTGGGTTCATTATCAATGGCTGCATGAAATATTACCCGATCACTTAGCAGCTTAACACAACTGACATTCATTACCTCACAGTTTCTGCAGATGGGAATCTGGGCTCACCAGGCTGCACCAGGGTGTCAGCTGCAGCTGGGTTCTGCTGTCCTCCAAAGGGTTCGTCGGGGAGGACACGCTTCCAAGCTGGCTGTGGGCAGGCCTTGGGTCCTGAAGGTGGTGGGCTGGAGGCCTCCCCTCGCCCTTGGAAAGGAAACAAAGTATCATCTGACTTCTCCTAGAAGGTGGGAAGGAGAGAGAGAGGGAGGGGGAGAGAGAGAGAGAAAGGGAGAGGGGAAGAGTGAGAGGGAGGGGTGGGGGAGAGAGAGAGGGAGTGGTGGGGGAGGAAGGGGGAGAGAAAGAGGGAGAGAG
>CAUYRH010140813.1:0-38217 GCA_963574655.1 Perodicticus potto
GCTCTCCTAACAAGCATGAGAGCTCGCGAGATGAGAGCGGTGGTGAATTGGCAGTCTCTACACCTGTGGTGTTGAGAGGCACGAGATCAGCCTTATATTAGGCTGGAGGAGAAGGCAGTCGGGAGCATGCGCATTCTATCACGGACCTGCTTACTCTGACTCTGTTTCCTCTCCTGCCTGCAGAACGCCAGCACGGTGTCTCTCTGCTGAAGATCAGCAAGCTCTGCTAAAGACTAAGATCTATCTTTCTAAGAAGACGGCTTTACTCTCTCTAAGACTCTCTCTCTAGCTAAAGTACATAGCCCTCAGGCACCTAAGAGAAACTGTACCTGAGCAAGGTAACTTCGCGGTCCGTGTCCGGGACCTAGTTGAGAAGGGCCCGAGACCTGGCCAGTCCAGTCCACCACTTCTGACGGCAAGTGGTGTCAGAAGTGACATGTGATAGTAACTACATGAAATTGTTCCATGGTTACCCTGAATCTTTTTTGACTTAGGTATGAGGGATTCAAAGATAAACAATATGCCTCCTAACATCAAGGGGATCACAGTGCAGTGAAGAAAACATATACGTAAAAAATAAGTTTTAAAAACCCAGTAAAGTAATGGAATAAATAGAAACCAGATAAACTAGACTTTTATTCTAGATTCATTGCTTACTAGCAGTGCAATGCTACGTGTGTTACTGGCACTATCAGTGGTTTCAGTTTTCTTGTCCGTAATATGCAAAAAATAGAACATGCTTTGTAAGATTTTGGAGGGAGATTGAAAATTCATGATAACATAGTTAAAAAATATAGTGATTGAAACAAAATAGTATCTCTATTCTTATTTCTTCAACATCATGACTCCCAATTAAGTAGGAAGTGGTTTGTCCACAGACAGGAGATAATAGTTACACCTATTCTGGAAAGAGGGTGGTACATGGCACAGGTGCCACGTGTGTGGAGAGGGGATGAATAGTTAGGATTTAGGGGAAGAGAAGCCTGAGGAGGAGGAGGTGGTCATGAAGGCATTCTAGACAGTGCTACAGCCATAGGTTTTCATTACACAAAACTCCAAAAGTACAATTAATTATAATCAATGATTAATAGGATACATACCCTCCACTTGGCACTTCACTGTCACTAATATAATACCACATTTAATTTTCAAAATAATCCTAAGAGTTAGGTGGTTTAACCTTGCCATTTTACAGATAAGGAAACTAGAGGAGAGAAAGATAACTTTCCCCAAATCAAAATGTTGTTATCTGGTTAGCCTAGAAATTGAACCTGAGTAGAACTTGAGTCTCCACTCGTATTAATTATGCAGTAAGATTTGTACATCAAGGTATATGACTATGGTACATAATTTTCAAGGCTGCTTTATGGCTTAGATAAGTTTCTTAGCAACCAGCGAAGATGTTGGATATTCAAAGAAGTAAATTACAAAAGATCCTTTAACTTCTTTGCAATATTATTTAAATAAGTATGTAGATACATGACGTAGATACAAAACTCAGTAGAAATATTCAGATATGTGCATAATATAAATTGTATTATTACTCTGTTTATTTTCTATTATCAGTTTCCAAGCAGTCAGATCAAAAAGGGCAATATCCATTGAATAGACTGACCACTGGGTTTCAGGTTCTGGGGTGGGTAGTGGAAGGAGTTGAGTACTGGGCCTTGTCTTAAAATCTATACATGTTGGTATCTCCTGATATCAGCTGAGAAATCCACAGTTCATTTGGGTGCATGGATTTCTGTTCAAATGGAGCACTGGTAAGACATTAGCCCCCCGTCTAAAAGGTTGCTTCAGTATGCTCCCTATACACGGACTCACATGGGACATTCTCCTATTCCTCCTCACACGGCCAGAGACTTATCTGTAATCTCTCACACTTCCTTGCTCCTCTTCATTTCAGAGGATACTTATACTTCTGAGATACTATATTTGGATTTGAGAAAAGTGTGTTAGCCTAAGTGTTAACACAGATGATTGTCTAAATCTATTTTGTCTTTTTCCTGGAGCAAAATGCCAGCTTTCCCTGTTGGGAGGTGTGGTCATGTAGCTGAGTTTTGGCCAGTGGGATAGGAGCAGAAATGATCAGCACTACTTCAGGCCTGGCTCCCAAACCTCCAACCTGCTCCCTCCTGTGTCATTTCCCCTTCTCTTATCATGACACAGACAACGGAAGCCCCAGAGACTGTGGTGAGACAAGCTCTGTAATCTGGAAAGGGCATTGCTTCCTGAATGATACAGTAGAAAGCCACATTCTAGAAGACCTGCTAGGACTGTTATTGATCAAAAAATAAACTTCTCTTTTTGTCTCACCATTTCTAGATTAAGTCTGTTTGTGACCACAGGCTAGTGTGTCTTTACCAAAATACAGACTCATCCGATTAGAAATGTTAAATGGTGGTTCTATAACAATGATGTCTGCATGGGGTGCATGTGAGCAAGGAAGTACGGTACCCCTGTGCTGCAACCCCCCAAACCTACCTGCAGGGTGTGAATGACCCCCTCTGCTCATCCAGGACAGGGGCAGTTTCCCTTCTCTATGGGACCCCCATTACTTATTTGCATGTTGTTTCACCATCTTACTCCTTCCCCCAGCTCTAGGAAACTTTATTATTTGGTGTGCATGCAAGACTCTGTGTTACTCATGAAATACTCATCTATGAACACTGTGTTGAAGAGACTATAATACCATGAATGAAATAATGTAAATAAGTAAAGAAATAAGTAATGCTGTAGCTAATTGATTAGAAGAGTAAAGAATACAAAGAAAAACAAAGATGGGAGAATCGCTGTCAATATTTTAAGATATTACCCCACAGCATTTACAGTTCTCTGTCAAATAGGCCAAATATCTAAGAATTATCTCCAAAGTTCTCAACAATCAGCTTGATCCTACTAAGAATTTGGGCAACTGTGGTACTTGAAAGTGATCATTATTTTTTGGTAATGAGGACTTAGTCGCTGCACAGATGTTTACTGAATGTTTGCTATATAAGCCAGTACATGTTGAAAGGTAACAAAAGACCAGCAATCTCTATTTCTCCCCAAATGCAAATACTCAATGGACATAACCCCCATTCTTCTAGCATGGCC
This sequence comes from Perodicticus potto, assembly GCA_963574655.1. Lineage (NCBI taxonomy): Eukaryota > Metazoa > Chordata > Mammalia > Primates > Lorisidae > Perodicticus > Perodicticus potto. Next base: position 3,097 of record CAUYRH010140813.1, read on the forward strand.
TATGTTGAGATGGTGAGGTGAGATAGAGACCATTGCAAGGCTATGTAATTCTTTGCAGTTATTCTAAAGAAATTTTGGTGTGCTTGTACTGATAGGTGAAAAGATGAGTGTAGTTCCCCTTGGGTTACTACCCTGGACCCTTCTAGTCTAGATCGTGACTTAAGATACTTCTCCTCATCCCATTACTCTCTGCCTGGAGTATTCACAAGATTTTGTGATGTAGGACTCAGAAATTTTCATTGGACAGCTATGGAAATTGCCAACTGCCTCAATCACTCCTTGTACTGCAGCAAAAGAGCACACTGTCAAATTGTAAAATTGGGAATATACTTGGATAACTGGAGTTTGCTGACTAAGTATGCAGAGTAAATTCCAACGCTGACCTCAGGTGATATGGTGAGTGTTATATTTCCCAATAATTATGAATTGCTCAGTCATCATTCTACCTCGGTTTTAGATGTCAGTTAATATGGTACAAATGTCACCCCAGTTGAATAAGTTGAGAGCAAGAAAGGAAAATCAGATATGATTTTTGTGTGTAAATGTGGGAATTGTAAACTTCAATGCTGGACCACCAAAAAGCTGAAGAATAGGAGATTTTTAGATCTCTTAAGAATTTCCTTCTTCCAAAAACCTCTTGATTTTCATGGACTGATATATTTTGAAATTATCATCTGTGGTTTAAGGTAAAATCTAAGGGTTTATAAGTCTGGTTAAACCACTAAGTTTTGCCTTAAATGGAAGTTTTGGTAACACCAAGATATGTATTGCTTTTACCTGAAATCATACTGAGAGAAGTCAAAGTTGCACATGGGTAGAAAAAAGAGAGAAAAACAAGTGAGGTTTATCACATAGCCGTGCAGGCAGCCAGTGACACTGGGTGCTGGATCTGCCCAGCACACAAGAACAGTCTGCAGAAAGGTTAACGAGCCACTGTTTGAGCCAGTTTCTCCCCAGAGATTTGGGCATTCACATCCCATCGTCATGGGGAAGGCGTGAGGACGTCTGTGCGTTTGTGGAAAGTATGGCCTTTGGGGTAAATACCATTTTGGGAAAATGCTGGTTACAACTGCTAAAGTGCAGTTTCACCATATTAAGTCAAATCAACCCGTCGCCTTCCCTCCTTATCATATTATTTTTTGCTTCCTTCCACCCCATTTTTGTATAGATCAAATTCTATTTTTCTTTAGTTTTTTTTTTTCTATTGATCATTAAGATATCTCAGTTTGAAAAGAATAAAGGGACTTTTTGCTATTTCTCTCAGTAAGCATAGCTAAATAGCTTAGACACCGTACGTAACACAAAATAAGAAAGCTCTCCTAAGTGGAGAGATGAAAATGGACTGTCTAAGGGCTCTGGACTCAGGCAGTGATATTGTAGTGAGATCCTACGCTTTCTTTCTGCCTCTTATATCCCAGATTTGGTGCTACAGAAGCCAGCAATCAGGAAATGCTAATAGGCAGAGACGATAAAGCTTCAACAAAATCCTGTTTTCTCTACCCAAGGACCAGAAACGGAACAGTCTAAATAATCACAGCTTAACTTCAAAGAATAGTAGCAGGAAAAACTGCAGCCCAACCCCACACACTGCCACACACAGGTCAAAAAACACAGAGAAGAAAGTCTAGACTCCCACCCTGGCCCAGCTCTCCACGGCACCAAGCATGGCCCACTGCTGCTGGGCGGTGTCAGGGAAGGCTGAGTGGGAGTTAAGAAGCCACCCCAACTCTGAGAGTGTCAGTGGCAAACACCTGGGGAGCCGAAACGTCCTCCGCCATACCATGGGAATAAAGCATCCATCCCCTTTCCACCCTTCAGTGGTGCCAGAGGAGGCCTAGGAGAGAGTCAGCAACGCCTTCCCTGCTCACAGAGGTGTGCGGCCACCCCTGTGCCTGCCCTGTGGTACCAGTGGAGGCCATGAAGGTGACAAGAAGGTGTCCATCAGCATAGAATAGGAAGCCTGACATCTCACCCCCACCCAGAAGTAACAACACCCTCTCCTTCAACACGAGGTCACAGAGGCCTAGCAGGGAACCTGAGAGTACTGGTGTCACCTGGCAAAAATGAAGAGCTCTTCCCACAGCCCTAGCCGGCATCAGAGGAGGCCTCCGCAAACACTGATGTAAGACGCGGTTTCATAACAGCATGTCCAGGATACAATCACAATCACACCTCGTACCAAGAAACAGAAAGAATCCCAGCGTGAATGGAAAAAAGAGAATCGATAGATGCCAACCCCGAGGTGGCACAGATGTCGTACGTATCTGACAAGGAATTTAATAATTATTTTTATTTATCAGGTTTACTGTAAATGCTGCTTTCTCATTGAAAGCTCAATTAAAGTGAATCTAATTAAATATAATTCTCACTTAATGAAATTATTTATGAAAATGGTCACCAGGCACAATAACAAGAAATTAATCACAATAATTAATGACAGCTTTTATGAAATAAGACTGGAATATCGTTTAAAATTTTAAGAATTAAACTAGTAAAATACACAAGTCCCACTTTACACAAATTATTGTGACATATGGGTTATATGTTGGGTTCATCTGTCCGTAAACATTTGTTTCCATGTTTCATCAGCCCGCCCCATCCCTGTACATACGCTCTGCAATCATTTACAAGTGCCGAGATACCTGCTGCTTATAAATTAGAATTATTCAAATAATGCCAAACATAATTACAGATATTACCTATGAAAATGGAACCTGGTGAAGAAAAGTAACCGTTAAACTTTAAGTGAAATAGTTAATTTTTTATTTGCTCTGAGCCGCTTTCCTTTCTTAGAAAGTTCTTGGTGTCTAGTTCCTTAAAAAATCAAGCCCCACGTGATTTTATTGAATCTGATACTCTTTAAGATACCATTTCATTTTAATACTACTTTTCTCTTTTTTAGCCAACTTTTATTGTCTTTATTTACGAGATAATAGCATGATTCTAAAGCTATACAAACCTTTTTATAGATGTTTTTTTCCTCTGAGAGAAGACTATAAAAGTTCTTGTAAACCTCTCTACTCTTAAAAGCAAGATTTGGCAGACTCCAGTGGAGGTTCTAAACCATTAGAGATCTTCAATGGCACAGCCATTTGCCTTGACATATTTTTCACCTGGTTTTTATTTTCAAGAGGAAAAAATGGCACGTGATATCCATTTAATCAAATGTAAAAGGATGAATTTATTGTTTCTCTTTCTATGGTTACTGGTTTTATTTGGATGCATGGGAATATCAGGGATGTAGCTTATTAGGAAAAAGGGTGTTTTCAATTTTATATTAAAATAATGGAAGGAAGCCTTTTCTTCTTACATAGAGGATCCTACATATAAGGCATTATTTCTTGTCTTAAAAAATAAATAAAACCTAGGAGGCTGAGGCAAGAGGATCGCTTAAGCCCAAGAGTTTGAGGTTGCTGTGAGCTGTGATGCCATAGCACTCTACCAAGGGCAACATAGTGAGAGTCTGTCTCAAAATAAATAAATAAATAAAAGCAGCTGACTATGTTATAAACAAGAGTTCTTGAGAATTTCCCAAAATACAGAAAATGCAGTTTTTCTATCCTGGATTCTATAGTGTTGCGTCTGAGGGAGAGTACAACAGATTATAATTCTTTCCAAGTTAGTAAACCTCAAAAATGTAGGAAGCAGAAAATTACTTGCAAGCAAGATGAAACCAGTGTTTATAGTAATTAAGTGATGAGGAATTTGGAAGAAGACTATTTTTAGGAGAGAGTTCTAAATTACTTAATTAGATAACAACTCTAGTGCAGAAACTTTCAAAAACAGTACGTGCCGAGCGGTCCGCCTCCCTCTCTATGATATCTGACGCACTTACTCTTTAGACTCTGGAGTTTCGACAGACGTGAGACTCAAATACTTCGGTTTTCACATGCTGTATTTTCCTTTCTGCTTAAATTATAAAATGTACATGATTGGAGGACATAGTACTGATACTCTTAAAGCTTTTAAAATTAAATTTGAGACATGGTTAAACCTTCTTTAGTAGATAAACTCTAGAAATATTAGCACAAAGATAATCTCAATTTCATAACACATTTTTCTGAGTATTAGGATACTGTCATATTTCTATATAGTACACTGGGAAGTAGCACATCTGGGCTTCAGTTTTAATTCCTCTCTGATTGGTTGTGCAGCCACTGAAAAACACACTCTGGACCAAAGGTTGAGAACATCACCAGGGTATTATGAAATGACAGGCTTTCTACAGAAATACCTACGGGAGAGCAGCTGCTGAGGTTCTAATAATGTCAGACCCACTTGGGAATGAGATACACTTCCTCTAGATAACATCTAGAATCTGTTACCTATAATAAACTCTGATAGTCACAGAGTTATAAAAAGTATCTGGAATTGGCCTGTGTGATGAGTTGTGCAATGTCACCTTAACAGCTTTTAAGAATCATTTTTTCAAACACACTGGAAAATTTTTATGGGAGTTAAATGACAGAAAAAACTAAGTCAAAACAGAAATCCTTCTAGAGTAGATTTACATTCTGCTTTACAGTTTACAATATATTGTGGATACAACCCCAACCGATGGGCTGTTTATTCCTACCCGAGCAGGTTAGATTGGTACAATTCTATGTCTTACATGATTCAGCAATCCTTGAAAATCATCTTGATTCTAACCATGCAAACACTATCTGAAATCAATTTTTAAGAAATCATAGATTTTTTTCCTTAGGGAATGAATTGTTTGTGGACAGGTAATCTCTTTTATTTTAAAAAAAAAAAAAAAGAAAGAAAGAAATTCTCCACAGACTAAAACTGAGAATTACACTTTCACTACATAAATGTATCTAAATACTTCAAGAGACTATTTCAAAAACTAAACATTAGCTATGTTCCTGTTTCTGTGATTTAAGCAACTATATGAATCTATATGTAAAATTCTACCCAAGGATTGGCTTCTCTTGTTTGATAAATCAGTAAATTCCAAATCTTGCAAAACCTCTTGTTTTCACGTAGGAAAAGGAAAGCAACCTACCTTGTGCCAGTTATCAATTTATTGCTTTACAGCTTGAAATCCATCTTCCATTGCTCTGCTTGTGATTCTGGAGCTGAACCCTGCAAATACTGCTCCTCTGTCAGATGCCCGATGTTAAGAGTTGTCAGCAGATGGCTCTAGAGAACACTGCAGGGAAAGGGGCTTGTTTCCAGTGTTTTTCCCTAGTTGCTCCTGCCTACACGGCATCTAGCAGTGCCTGGGAAATGCAGGAGGGCTGCCCTCAAGTGAGTTCTGCTGCATAGGATTTCAGCGGGCAGCTTCCCAGAAAATTCCATAAAGCAACACTTCCCTGCGGACAGTTTCCCAAGCACCCTGAAAGGCAGCTTCTTAGCATTTTCTGCTAACAATGTACCTCTAAGAAATTCTTCACTATTCAATGGGAACATAGCCATGACTCCTGGCTCTTCACCCTGTATTTGCTATTATAGTGTGTGCAGAGTTCTTGTTTTTACCTTGCTAGGTAATGTAGGTGGGTTAGGTAGCTAGCTACATCTGAGCAGGGGTGGATGACGGATATAATGAGGCTATTTGGACTGGTCTGGATCGGGCTGACCTAGGCTATTATGGGAAAGCAGTGAATTAAGACCTTGCAGGTGGGTTGTTTTCAAGACCTCGCAGGTGGGCTATATTGAGAACAGACGTTACTTAAAGCTCTGGGAGACTTCCAAGAAGCAGCTGATATTCCTCAAAGTTTTCTATAAAACCCAGAGGCTGCAGTGTCCTCGGAGCCCGCAGTCAGCAAGACAGGGCCTGGTTTTCTGTGCAGGTCATTAATAAATAATTTCTTTTTCTTACTAAAGCCTTACTTGTTTTCTTCAATTATTTTGGTGGCTACCTCAAGCCACCTTGCTGCTATAACAGACTGGTCATAGTTATAATTGTATTATCTAGTTACATAAAATAAACTTTTTTTGTCAAAATTACAACGTGGTTCCCATCTCCTGATTGATCCCTGAATAACATATTCTACCAAACAGTCTAAAAGTCAATAATAACCAACAATACAAGTTCATTTCACAATCATGACATAATAATGTAACAAATCAAAAACATCGCCTTCACAAAAATAGTCCCACAGCTTTTCTTTAAACAGACATTTTTGAAATATCCATTTATAAGCAGTCTAAATATGCCACTTAATAGAATACATATTATCAAACTAATATATTTGGTTTACCTCTGCCATTTGAAAGGAAATTTTCCCCAGGAAACACACTACTGGGATATCTACACAGGTATTCATAAAAATGAAATAAAATCAACATGTGTACTTTTAAGTAGAGGTATATTTGTATAGGTGTTTGATTACCTAATTCAAAACAGCTGTGAATTTACCAGTATCCTGTAATCGTTATGGACATTTTCAAACATATGGATCAAAAGAACTGAGATAATATTTAGAGATATTAAGGATTGCTATTGCCCTTCCCCAAGAGAATATGTAGGTCAACATCTTCTTTTATAACTTTTCCATTTAACTGTACCCTCCCTCCCCTCACTTGCTCTCCAGGTGCAGAATTCCCTCAAAACATCAAAACTCTCTTTCATGACCTCCTATAGATTTAAGATTATTTAATGACAAGCAACAGATACTTTCCAACCTAAGCAAGTATAAAATTAATTTTTATGCTCCTGGGCATTGGCAGGATGTCTAGAGCTGGATCAGGAATACTCTGGAAACCAAGAGCTTCTCTAGAGTTTCAGGCATCAGCCATTGCTTAATTGTCCTGTCAAGATAACTGTAGGAAGTAATCAACTCCAAATACTCTTGTCCTTATGTCCTGCTATTTAAAAGCCAAAGTCTTTGGAGGGCAAACCCAATTTCTCTAGCTTTGATCATATGCCCAGGTTTAGAAGAGAAAAAAGCACTGTGGTTTTCTATCTCACCAAAATAGCACAAACTGGGAGAGTTAATTAACCTGATAAAAATCAGTTGAAGAGGGGTAAAAGGATATTGGAAGGTCAAAAAAATTTTCCATTAAAAGGACCATTTAGGTGAAGTCTGTCACTCCTTACGCACCATAGATAACAGATAAGTAACAGGTGTGATATACACAAACAGTAATTGATTGTAATGGTGGAAACTTAAAGTGTCTTGTTGGGCATCTATGTTAAAAGAGGAACACAAAAACTCCAAAGACTCTATAAAGAGGCCGACTTTCTTCGCATATTCTCCAATGAATTTCTCATGGCAAACTAATATCAACTTTTATCCCATCATAACAAAAATATTACTGTGGTAGAATGTTCTTTTGTTTCCAAGAAGAAAAAGGGAATTCTACTGACTATTTACCTTTCTTCAATATCTGTGGGACTCACTCAAAAAAATGGCCAAATGATGAGTCACTATCTGAGTGATTACTTTCCTATAGCTCTAATAAAACCCAAAACCAAAAAAAACAAACAAAAAATAAGACCACAAACTTGGTGGCTTTAAACACTAGAAATTTTTTTCTCTTATGGTTCTGGAGTCCAGTAGTTCAACATCAGTTTCATAGGGTTGAAATCAGGTGCTGGAAAAGCTCTCTGCCCTTCGGAGAGTCTACCAAAGAGTCCACTCCTTCTTTTCTACAGCTTAATGGCATTCCTTTACTGTGTCCAAGTCACTCTAATCTCTGCATCCCTCCTCTGTCTCAAATTCCCTATCTCATAAGAACTTTTGTGATTATATCCAAAGTCTACCAGAGTAATCCAGGTTAATCTTCAATGTGAAAATCTTTAATTTAATAACTTTTGTAGAAATACTTTTCCCTTATAAGGTAACATTTGTAGGTTGGGTAGGACCTGATAAGTCTGGGTGACCATTATTCAGCCTGCTACACAGGGTAACCCAGGGAACTTCCTGTTTTCTGGATATAACTGAATGCAACTTCGCATTATTTCCCTTGAGAAGAGGGTAAATGTGTTCTATGGCTGCAAACAAAAGGACTGAATATAAAGAAGCTTTCCAACCAGAGAGCTCATTTCCCTATTCCCATTAATATTCAGATGTAGCCATGCGAGGAGTGTTTGTCCAGTGAAAAGTGGGTGGAAGTAACTGATATTTGTCACACTGGCACGGATACTTCAAGAAGCTAGTGTGCCTCCCTGACAGTATTTTTTTCATTCTGCTGGTTAGATCAAAACTATGACAAAGGAAATACTGAGAAATAAAATGAAAGAAACTTTTCAACCTAAAATGACAGAGAGAAAGACTCTCTAGAAAAATGGTGTTTATTCAGAAATAGGCATTGCAATAGAAATAAGTGTGCCATAATACACTATGTGTGCTTTCAGGGAGGTAAAGGAAGACAAAGGTTTTTAAAAGAAAAATAATTACATAATTGTTTTGAAATCAAGTGTCCTTGACTTCAAATACCAATAATAACAAGGGGCGTGCCTGTTCAAGGATGCCCAAATATCCTTGCAGAAGTTGTTTTGTTGTTTGTTTTTGTCTTTGTCTTTTTTAGTTTTCTTGTTGGTGTGTGTGTTACTAATTCTTACTAACCTTAATTTTTAGTGAAAATTTAGGAAGAAAGAAATTCTGAACTGTCACCCATCAGTATTACATAGATAAGAACACTTTTATAATTTTAGGAACATGTTTTCCCATGAAATGATTTGGTAGTAGACCCAAATTGATTTAACATTTTTATAAAATTTAAGAACAAACTTCAACTTAGGTTCAGCAAATTATGTTTTAGCATTTTATTTGGATATGATGCAGACATTTAATGAATATAATGTGACTTAAAAGAACTTTAAGATGAAATGTTAATTTCTAAATATTTATTCTCTTTACATTTACCTAATTTATATTTAACAATTATACCTAGATACTTAAGAAAAGGGAGAGTGCAGACAAAGTCAGAATCTTAAGGTTTTTATGTTAACCGTATTTACAGCCTGTGAATATTGTTTTTCCCAAGCAAGCACTTTAAACTAAATATGAAATTTTGCAAATGACTCCAAAAATTTTCATTAAAATCTTTTTTTATTAAACCAACAATATTAAATTAGTCTTATTTATCAAAGAGTTAGCCACAGATTATTCTGTTTTTAGTTATGACCTTAAAACATGCAGCAAAGTCAAATATACTGTCTGACCATGAAACCTAGGTAAAAACGTGTAATAAAAATAGATATGTCTTCAAAATGAAAAATTTTAAAACCAGCTTACTTCTCAAGGGTCTATTAAGCCACAGGGGCTAAAAGTTATTTGGCTTAATGACTATGTATTTTATGTATCTAACCAATCTGAATAAAATATAAGGAATGACTTATGATTTATTAACCCAAAAGGTCTTTGGCTTGATGATCATATATTTTATATCTAACCAATCCAAAAAACCTCATGCCACTAGACTTTACAATGTAGAACCAATGCACAACATGCAAACACACACATAAAAACAAAGACACACACAAATAAAGATCTTACAGCTTTCATTTGAAAAGTTTAATCATGAGACAGTAGAACTTAGTAATAGAAACTCACCAGCTTATCAAAGGAGAGCTGGATTCAAGTTATATTTTGGACAAAATGCAACCTATTCATCTGGCCGTATTTTATTTGTCCAGATAGGGAATGTGATAGAGGCTGTGAACCCAAAGTGTTTATAAAGTAGTTTTCACAGAAGTTTGAAATAAACATATTTTACCTTTATTTTTCTTTTCAAATAATTGCAGAACTAAATATTCCAACAGCTACATTTTAGCTAAGATAGACTGAATTGTATAACATAAGTAAAAATCTCCAAACACCCTTGAAATTTTTAGTAACAAACTTCTCCTTTGTTTGCCTATCTTGTTGCTTGATTAGATAATGTGGATGGGAAGCATTTTGGAGATATTTGAGATTTCTGTGAACTCAAAATTTTTTCTTTTTTTCTTTTTTTGAGACAGAGCCTCAAGCTGTCACCCTGGATAGAGTGCTGTGGCATCACAGCTCACAGCAACCTCCAACTCTGGGCTCAAGCGAGTCTCTTGCCTCCGCCTCCCAAGTAGCTGGGACTACAAGCTCAAAATTTTTTCAAAAACTCTTTAAGATGTTCTTCCTTAGTTTGATTGAAATTGCCTAAGAAAAAACTTTTAAATGGCTTTTGAAGTTAGCAATGGTATATTATTTTAATGTAAGTGAAAAAGGCAACAGACCAAGGGTAGACAGAAAATAGAGAATTTACAAGACTCTAGATATTAACTTTGTAGTTGGCTGTGTTTTAAATAAGTTTAGAAAGTTTGGAGAACGTCCATTGGGCTCTGAATTTTTCTGATGTAATTCATCCATCAGCTTACAAATAATGAATGAGAATGAACAATAAAATTTGATGTATGGCTGACTCCAGTCCCAGAGTGTTTGGAATGCTTTAGGATTATAAGAATCTCATTCCACATATTAATCTTGCAAGAGCAAAGAAAATTTTATAACCTATCAGGAGTTTGTACTGTTATTTTAGGTGGTGGCAACCATCCTAGTGGCTTTTAATTGGTCATCTTGCACACACCATTTAGATTGTTTACTTTTGCTCTCAGAAGATGTTCAGAAATAAGCAAGGGGGAAAAGCCAAAACATTCGTAGACACGTGTGACCAAGTCAACATTAAATTAAAATTAGAGTACTCATACAAGTTTCAACTCAGGTTTGCAAATATTTTGCTAACAAAATATTAAGCCAGGAGTGCATAATCAAAAGTGAATTCACAAGGAAAGATATGCCTCATAGACAAGACATAGGTTATGTAGAAACCAGAATTCTTACACCCAGAGGTATACTTGTTTTCGTATCAGAAAGGGCTTACCAAAACAAATTTTTTTTTATTTCCAACAAAGATGCAAGGTCCTTTACTTATCAAAGCCTTCCAAAACAAGTCAAAAAGAGCTCGCCAAAGAGAGTCTGAAAATCTAAGAAAAATTTACCAGGACAGAAAAGGCAAATCACAGAAACAGAGAGTACCAAGGGCTCCATCAGTATCATACCCACTTCCAGGGGCCACTGCTCTGTCCAAAGTGAGCTCACATTGACAACATTATGACACCACATGTCAATCTGAGTGACAAGCAGAGGAAGAGAGTAAAAGAAAACCCTTATTTGGGAATAGGCATTGCAATGAAAAAACTCGTACCACAGTAGACTATGTGTATGTTCAGGGACATAAAGGAAAAAAGACTTTTTAAAGCCAAGTGAGGAGGAATACATAAGTGTTTTGAATTATTTACTGTTGGCTATCAGGAACAATAATAAAAGAGGCACAAGTTTTATGTTGGATAGGTGGTTGTGGAGCAGATGTCCTCAAGAAGTACCTTTTTTTTTTAAAGGTTGTAATTTAAAGGTTGTGGATTTTGTAGTCTTCTGTGATAATTCTTGTATTAGGTAATTGTGCATGAGAACACTCTCTTTATGATCTTCCCCAGCTCTATTTTATCGATTTTAGGACTCCATGTTGATTCTGACAATTTTTTTTTTGGGGGGGAGGAGGGAGACAGTGTCTCACTCTGTTGCCCTCAGTAGAGTGCTGTGGTGTCATAGCTCACAGCAATTTCTAACTCTCAGGCTTAAGTGATCCCCTTGCCTCAACCTCCCAAGTAGCTGTGACTACAGTCACCTCCCACAATGCCCAGCTATTTTTTCTATTTTCCGTAGAAACAGGAGTCTTGCTTTTGCTCAGACAGGTCTCAAACCTTGTGCTCAAGCAATCCACCCAGCTCGGCCTCCCAGTGTGTTAGGATTACAGGCATGAGCCACAGCACCTGGTCCTGATTCTGACAATGTTATAAAACTGAGTCCTTTAATGCTGTGTGACTGACAGACATTTGTCAATGTATCCCCACCAAGATAAACACAAAGAAACACATACCTTGAAATACTGGAAATGGAAACACCAAAGAAATATAGCTCTTTCACATCCAAGGTTTTACATTCTGAGATTTGTTGCCCACAGCCAACTATAGACTGAAAATACTAAATGGAATATTCCATAAATAAACAATTCATAAGTTTTAAACTGTGTGTCATTTTGAGTAGTGTGATGAAATCTTGCACCATCTGGCTCCATCCTACCCAGGAAATGAATCATCCCTTTGTCCAGGATAACCATACTATATCCAGACATGACAAAGAGAAGCTGAAAAATGCTCCTTTAAGTCAGTTCTCAACCTTCCTAATGCTGCAATGTGTTTTGTTAAAAAGGGGTGGTGACCCACAGGTCGAGAACCCCTGCTTTAAGTGATAAGGTGGAAGTTCTTAAGAAAAACAATTGTATGTTAAGGTTGTTAATATTTATAGTAACAATGAAACTTCTATTCATGAAATTGTGAAGGAAAAAAATGCATGCTAGTTTTGCTGTTGCACCTCAAACTGCAGAAGTTACAATTACGGTGTGTGATAAGTACTTACTTAAGACCGTAAGAACATTAAATTTGTGGGTAGACGCATGTTCCAAATGATGGCAATTGGGAATTGTGGGTAGACGCATGTTCCAAATGATGGCAATTGGGATTGGCACTCTTTGCAACTCCAGACATCCACTGGGGGTCTTGGAATGTATCCTCATAGATAAGAAGAGATTACTCTAAAAAAGATCTTGAAGTTATTAGCGAGGAAAGGCAGGCTACCTAGAAAGGTATAATAGACTGATTAATTGTAGGTCGATAACAAATTAATGATACAATTTTAATAGTAATAAAGGAAGCAAGAAGACAGTGGAAAAATCTTAAAGGGTTGAGAGAAAATATATATACTCGTTACCGGAACTTTGTCTCCTCTCCTGGCTGGCTCTCCAAATCTGATACTGCAATTTCAGGTTCTTGGTCTCGGTGATTTGAAGAATAAATCCGCGGACCACAGATCAGTGGTAAGACGGAATTTATTTACAAAAAAGAATACGAAAAATACTAAAGCTCCTGGTAGAGAGAAAGAACTCAAGTGGGGAGAGAAAAGCTCTCTCCGTTTCTCTCCTGGTCTTTCCCTGTCTCCGTGTTTAGGCTCTTAATCTCGGGGTATATATATAGGCGCATAGGTTCCTTGGCCAGGAAATGACCAGTCCCTTCCGCCTGGGCAAGGTGAATGAATGTATCAATGAATGAACACAGTCCCTTCCGCCGGGCAAGGTGAATGAATGTATTAATGAATGGACAGAGTCCCATGGGAATTGAGGCCTAGGAAATTCACATGAAATTGACCTAGGCATAGGAAATAGGGGTTCTGTATTTAGTCCTAAGTCTAAAGTGAAGGAGACACCAAGGCATAGGTCTCTCCTCGGCAGTTGTCCGGCCTTTGTGGCTATTGGAGCCTCCGGTGGGGGGTTGGAGGTCCCCCTCCTTGCCTATCATACAGCCTGCTGGTTCCTCAGCCGCTGCTGCAGCACCGACACCGCCAAGGTGGAGGCGGCAGGTCTGCCAGCTCTGCTGAGCCGGCCGGGGCGCCAAATGTCCTGCATCATCATCAAGAATTGTGTATTCAGCTTTCTACAAACTAATTCTAGAACAACTGTCGTAAAGTCATTTCTAGAACACAAACCTCTGAAGGTTTATTACCTCAACAATAAGAATTTTAGAGGTACATTAGTAAGAGGAAACTTGATTACAAGAGGCCAGTTGGAACACAAGAAATATTGAATAAAATGATGAATGTATATGTAAATATACGACTTGTCTGTACAACTTAATGATAATATCTAATTTTTGATGGTATAAAAAGAACAGAGCTAACATACTGGGTGGCTAGAGCACAGGAGTTGCAATGTTGTTGATTTTGAGCCAACAACTGGTTATTAAACTTGAGCATGCACTGTTAGATTCTACAGAAGATCACGATGAAGACCTACTGGAGGATGTCAATTACAAAAGGTAACCAACTTTTTTTTTAAAAAGTATATTTATTTTCATTCAACAAGCTAATTAAGCAATCATTAAGCTAACAAGCCATGCTAGTTGAAGGGAAGAGTTGCACTCACTACCTTAGGTTTATAAATGGGCCAGATAATATACTTCCTTTGGCTTTTTTTTCCCAGCTGATCTTTTGTTCACAAGTATGCTCTAACTCAAGTGGTGTCAGGTGGGCAGAGTAATCCTGCTTAACTATTTCCAGCAAGGTTAAAAAGAGGCAGGGAGCACAATGTTGTTCTCGTCTGGTGGTGGCAGGCTACGCATGCTTATGTGGGAACCTGGACATATTTGATCCATTTTATATTCTGTTGGCTCAATTAATTTTTAAGCACCTTTAGACTCAGAGTAAATAGGGTATGTAAAACAGATTGTTTAAAGATTAAACATCTAACAGGTATTTATCTGTATCAATTTTTCTAGAAGTCTGGGGATTAACCAATCAGAAGATTTCTATTAATGATGGCGTAAGATCCTAACAGAGGAGTCACCAGTAAGCGGCTCTAAAACGCAAAGGTAATATCAAAAGGCACCGGAGAGGGAATGGAAGCCCACGGGCTCTGCTTGTCTCATGTCGGGGATGCACCCTCAAGGGACAGTAATGTAATGGGATAAAGCAAGCACCTCTATCCACTACTTTCAGCCTGGGGTTAACTGTAATCTATGAGGCTACCCAGTAGTGTGGGGGGTAACTGTGATAAATCACACAGTGTTCCTGGCGAGAGGAGCCAGAAAAACTGATGCCTGTAAAATAACTATGATGTGAGGGAAAAAAAACCTGAAAAGAAAAGGGCCAGAGAAAGAGCTCCATATCTACATCACTAACCTGAATGAATGAAAACTGGTTCCCTCCTTCAGATAGCGGTTTACTCGTCTTACCAGGTTCTTGGTCTCAGGAATTGAGGAATGAGTTCACGGACCACAGGCGACCAAAAGCGACAGAGTCGCCACCGTCTGTTACAGGACAGAAAAGCTTCCAAGGCTACCAAGAGTTGGACTAAGGGCCTGCAAATGGGGCAAGTAAAAGGGCCACAAAGCTGCTTTTCATTTTGAGATGATTCAATCATTTTTCCCGAATAAACACTCCTCAAATTATCACAAGTCTTTGGTTAATGTCCAGAGTTCTGACAAAGCTTAATCCTTTTCCCCGTGGTTTCATGGTTTTTATGGAAGAACAGATTTTCAGAAGTCCTTACTCTACCATTCCAGAAATGCTACTTCTCTCATATTTTTATTTTGCTCGTCTTTCTTTCTTCTTTCATCTATCTCCGTCATTTCAGATCGGCTTCAAGAATAATGTCCTTTAATATTTCCTTTGATGTAAGTCTTCCAATGACAAAATCTTTGTTATTTTGTTTAAAAATGACTGTGACCCCACTGCTATGTCAAAGACTGCATTTGCCGGAAATTAAATTGTATAATTAATATTTCCTTTCAGCACTCTGAATATATCATTTATCTTTTATTATTTAGCATAAGAAGTCAGCTACCTGTCTTATTTTGCTTCTTTTGAGATGCTCTTCTAGTTGCTTTTAAAATTTTCTTTTTTGCTGTTCTCTGCAATTTCTGCTGGAAATGGAGGTAATTTTCTTCATGTATGTCCTGCTCAGAGTCTGTGGTGCCTTTCAAGTATGTCCATTCATCTCTGTCACTGGTTTTGAAAAATTCTTATCTATTACTTCTTTAAGTATTGTTTCTCTTCCACCCTTGTCTCTCTTCTCCTTTAGGTACTTCAACCAGATGTATGTTTGTCCTTTTTATTAAATCTCGTGTTTTTTAAATATCCTTTTCTGTATTTTAAAAAATTAATTTCTTTGTGCTTCAATCTGGACATTTCTTCCTACCTGTCCCTGTAACTCAGTGTTCATTACAGCTGCGTCCATTATGCAGTTAAATTCATTTACAGTGTTCAGTAATTCTTAATTCTCCAAGCTCAACCAAGATTTGGTTCTTTTTTACTTTACAGTGATCTGACGAAATTTTAACTCTTTCAACCTATTTATCACACTAATTTTAAAGTGTACTTTTGGTCTGGCTCTCCCACATCCCTTTTTCTAATGTTTTGTCATTTTAATTCAGTCATGCTTTCTCTCATGCTAATTGTTGTTTGCTCTATTTGATTTGCTTGAGTACAAGATGTTATGGAGGGTTTGGGGAGCCGATATTAGGGTCTGGATGAGGTATCTTTACCCACAGACGATTTTGCTTTTATTTATTAAAGGCAGGCAGCTTAGCTAGGGATACTAACAATCTCACCAGACATTAATCTCATCAGTCATTCAAATGGTGCAAACCTGAGCTTTAGTTCTTTCAAGTGCTGGTCTATTTCTTACACTTAATTTCAGAGCATAAGTCATTAAGGTGCCAGCAAAATGTGTTTTCCATGGGCTCGCATGATAGATGGGTCCTGAACTCCAATTTTTGTTCCCCAGCCTCTCTGCCCCATGAATCAGCCTAATTAAAGCATTGTTCAGCTTCCCCATATCTGAGTTGCTTCTTTAGGAGTCAGTAAATGCATGGAAAGGAAGAGCCGCCCCTGATGCAGAGATTATCTACCTGGGTTTCCGATCTTTCCTTTATTCTGGGCTCTCAAATCCTCCACCTTTGTTATTTAGTTTTCCAATGGTTTCAAATAAATACTTACATGTTATTTTGTACCTTTTTTGCTTGTTTGTTTCTACAGACAATATTGTTCTGAAGCAATGGATTGTACCGTTTCCAGAAATAAAAACTCCACTTGATATTTTATTCTGAATTTGATTTCTAGAATTTTTCACCCCAAGGAAAAGTAGTTTCCCACCAGAGGACATAATTGAGATTTTTATGAAATTTAGAGAAAAGACTATCACATCACAATGTTGGCCTCCTAATGCTATGATAGACAACCTTGATTCAAATCAACTGGGGTGATTCCTAGGCTCAATTGAACCTGTTGACCCACTCTGCAGTTCCCCAGAAGTGCATTTACAAAGCTTCTCTTTAATTTTTAGGCAAAGGTAAGATTGAGAACATTTCCATCAAGGGAAGAAACCAAAACCAAGATTCAACTATTGGTTGCTATATTAGTATACTAGAGCTGCTATAACAAAGTATAGCACATCGGGTCAATTAAAAAACAGATGGTTATTTTTTCACAATTTTGGAGTCTAAAAGTCCAAGATCATGGTGTCAGGAAGGTTGGTTTCTTCTGCAGCTTCTCTTCTTGGCTGGTAGATTGGTTATCTTTTCCTGTGTCTTCACATGGTCATCTTTCTCTATATATTTGCATCTAAATTTTCTCCTCCTATATGGTCATACCTCATATTACATTGGGGCCCACCCTGATGACTTCACATTTAACTTAATGTCTTGTTAAAGACCCTATCTTCAAATAGTCCCATTCTGAGGTACTGAGGGTTATACCTTGAAATACAAATTTTAGGGAAGGGAGGCACAATTCAGCCTATAAAACCTGAGGTAAGGGATCTTAGCCCAGAGGTAAGGGAAGAAGAGCATTTGAATTTAGAAATAAACCTGAAAAGCCTTCAGGAAACAACTTTTCAAACTACCACACTTAGTGATAAAGTGAAGAGACAACTTTCCTAGGAAATGTCAAACTTATTGCTAAAGTTCCTATGACTGCCATATGTCCTGCTATTTCAAAGGTGTTCAACATTTCCTTGAATTAATGAGGTAGCTGATAATTTTCCACAATTTTTAAAAAACTTATTACCTCAATTTAATTTCTTAATTTTAAGAAAAAAGAAAGTAAAAAATACTTTAACTTCTTTAATAGATTTTAAAAATAATTAACATATTTATAACTTTTTAAAGAGAATTTATCTTTCCATTAAAGATCAAACCATGAAGATTATAGATCTTCAGATTCTTGACTACTGAAGTATCACAAGCACTTAATTACCAAAATAGTAGATCTCACACTGTAGACACCTAATAATCTGGGTGTACAGAGAGTTCAGGAGGAGTTAATTATGTAAGTTTACATAACATCACATTTCTTCAATGTGCCTTTACCAAAGGGTACCATGTATGTTTGCCTAATTTAAATTAGGCATTGTAGGGGTTACAAAATGAAACAAACAAGCACTTTTTGTGCTTGTAAAAACAAAAAAATACCAACACTAATCCATAGACCCAACCCTCAAAGGGTTTACAGTCTAGTTGGGAAGACACTAAAAACACGGAATGTTTCATGGTACGCTTGGAGTCATCCTTGCCCAGAGGCCATACTATTCTCTGAGCTAACTATCTGAGCCAAGTATTACACCGCCAAAGTAAACGTAAGGATTGCTAAAATGTAAAGTAGAAAAATTAAGACTACATTCAACTCAACTAGCAATAGCTCAATTTCCATGAAGGTTAATCATTTATAATTTAGATAGTTAAAAAGACTAGCCAGAAGTAGAAAACATTTTGAGTACAAAGTAAAGGTTGCAATTATTACTATGACTTCCAAAACAAGTACATTTTCTTCTTCATTCATCTAAATAAAAAAATCATGGGAAAATTTTTCTGTGAACAATTTGGGCATCTTGTTCTTTTGATTGTGTAGTTTTATATCATTGCAGAGAGGAATAAAACACTATCACTTAGTACATACTTTTTAGTAAAAATGTGAAGAAACAAAGAATTAAGGTATTTGTAAAAATATCATCTTACAATAAAATGAAAAGCCGCTGTAAAAATGAAAGTACATATGTTTGAGCACATATTAGCACTTTCTTTTTTCTACTTTATATATATATTTAAAAACTATTCCCTAAATACAGTATTATGACACCACCTACTGGGAATTTAGAAGACAACAATTGAGTTTTCTCAGTATAAATATCCTTTTTTCAACTACAAGCATTTTTTAAATTATTTAAAAAGATATCAACATATATGCACTTTAAATTATTAAAAAAGCTATCAACATATATGCACTGGTGATGGCATAGAGAAATTTGACAACTTTATTAGTAAATTTTCATTTAGGAAGCCTCTAATTTACTCATTATCTTTGCTGTTTTGGGGACTATTAAACAGGATAATTATACCTAGGTGAACTAGTTTGGCTTAATGAAATTGATAAATCTTATTAAACAAGACATTCATTCACAATCAGAAGTGAGAGATAAGATGAAACTGGTTCTATCTTTGCATCAATATGCTGGAGAAACCTAATCACAGGGGATTGATGGGGTAAACATGTGGCCCAGACTGGTTCCTTGGAAGCAGAGAACATTCAGCATCTGTGGGAAGAATGGGGCAAAACTAGGATTGGGTAGAGAGAGTCCAACTGTGATGGTAAAAGCCATGGCCAATGCCTCTGGGGGCCTATATGGTTTTGTTTGGAGCCAAAATGGTGTGCCCTTTAATTCATACACCCATGGACTCCCAACGTGGGAGACTCTAGAAAAGGCAGGTCCTGGAGTGACTCTGCAGCGGAGGCAGATCCTGAAGGTCCTGCCAACAACTAGTGCACACTTAGAAGGGGATGTGGGAGACTCCTCTCCAAATCCAACCCAACGAGGTATGAGATGAGATAAATACAATTTAAGGCCATGATTTTTTGGAAGACTTATTAATTTGATAAACACAATCATATCTATCATACTATTTCTTTCAATTCTTCTTTCTTTAGAAAATAACTGAGAGAATTCTTTATTTCCTGTGTATACCATGACGTTGAGACAAATTGTGAAAGAATTCTGGAACCTAATTTCTACAAATTTTCTGTTTACCTCTTATAAAGTCAACTAAAACCCCATGTTCCTCAAGGCTAATACTTTTTTCATTTTCGACTTTTCTGGGTATAAGTTGTTTTACTCAAAGGACTTAGATTACTGTCAGGCTCCTGCTGTCACTATCAACCAGGGTCACTTCAAACTAAAAAGTTCTCATCTCAAGATGTTTCACATTTTCTATGCAATGTCAATTTCAGCCTCAAACGCACATGTCCAGATTCTCAGGTTGTGGTTGTGAATTGCCCCCTTCATCCAGAGCAAACCATGAAAAAGACAAGTTTATTTACTGTCTTCCTTGGAAGGTTTTCACCCTTTTTTCCTGACAATTTTGCCTTTCACGTGGGATTTAGGCTTTATCAGCCTGCTTACCCTGCTTACCAGCCTAAATGCAGGTCCAAAGATGCAGTTTATAGTGGGAGAAGCGAGGAAGTTAAAACAAAAAATGTGAAATTTTACAAGAAAGTTAATATTTACTTTAGGATATGAGAAGAAATGGAAATTTACAAAAATATGACAAATACCACGACTACCTTCAAATCCAGTCATCTGTATAATGTTTCTTTATGTTCCTGGCTGCACCCCTTTGTATGCAAACAATTTTGTAACTTTTTCTGTGGGGAGCCTAGAAAAGTAATTCATTCTTCCTTTTGGCACAGTTGATCGAATGGATTCAGTCTTTCCTGATTCTTGGGCACGCTAAGGGATACGTTACAACTAGTTTAGACATCTTGGGAGGCTGAGGTGGGAGGATTGCCTGAGCTCTTGGGTTGGAGATGAGCCTGAACTAAAGCGAGACCCCGTCTCTAAAAATAACCAGGCATTGTGACGGCTGCCTGAAATCCCAGCTACTTGGGAGGCTGAGGGAAGAGAATCACTTGAGCCCAAGAGTTTGAGGTTGCTGTGAGCTATGACAACACAGCACTCTACCGAGAGTGACAAAGTGAAAATCTGTCTCCAAAACGAACCGCCCCCCACCCAACTGTTCATAAGTATCTTGCTAATGGGAATGTTTTCTGTCTGTATAGTCAGTCATGTTGCTGGGGAAAAAAAGTCCCCACTGAACTGAAATCACACCAACAGATCTTTGTCCCCAGCAGCCTGAAACAACCCATTAAGATTGCCTACTCTTCTGTCTTCATATTACTCGTGTTCACAGAGGGGTCCACTTGCTACTTTCAAAAATTCTCTCTCCAGTGAAGAGACTCCATACTTACTTCATTCAATATTCTTCTCTATTTCCTTTGCAGGCTTTCCCTCCAGCACAGAACCTGTTAATGTTCCTCAGAACTCAGTCCTAGGCCAAAATCTCTAGGCTATAAATGTATCCGAGAGTTGATGATTTATATTTAACTTCATGTCTCTGGGGTATAATTCTAAGCTCTGAATTTATAACTTCATGTCCAAAGGTACCTACATAAAATAAAAATGCAAAATCCTATGAAATAAAATGTCCAGTGACTCCCTGATATCTCTTTCAAATTCTTCCCTCTTAGAAGTTATCCCTATCCTATCTTACATGGTAATCATTTTCCTAGTTTAGTTTTGCTGTTCATGATGTATTCTTGTGTAATTTGGTTTTACCTAAGGGTTTTTTTTTTCCAGCATTAAGTAAATTACATTATATATGGTTTTGTCTCACTTCTTTAATATTATTTTACCCATGTGGATATCGAACTATGGCTTACAGTTTTGTGTTTTTTTTTTTTTTGTTTTTTTGTTTTTTTTTTGAGACAGGGTCTAGTTCTGTCACCTGGGCTAGAGTACAGTAATATCATAGCAGCTCATTGCAGCCTCCAACTTTGCTCAAGTGATCCTCCTGCCTCATGCTCCAGAGTCAAACTGGGACTGCAGGCACTACCACCATCCTTGCCTAACTTTTTTTTTTTTTTTGTAGAGATGGGGTTTTGCTCTTGCTTAGGCTGATCTTGGAACTCTTGAACTCCTGGCCTCAAGCGATCCTCCTGGCTCAGTTAGGATTCTAGGTGTGAGCCACTGACCTGCCCTGGTTTACAGCATTCAATTGCTGCATAGTAATCCATAATATGACTATAATAGTGTGTCTCAAAAGTAGCCATACCTAAGGAAAACAGAAAATTGTAGCTAAATCCTTTATTTGCAAGGAATTCATTAAAAAATTTTACAAAATATTTTTTGTGTTGGCTACTTCTTTGTACAATTTTATATAATTACTTTGCAAATAAAGATACATTTAGCTACAATTTCCCCCGGACCCCATGTATGGGGAGTTTGGGGACACAATTTATTAGTTCACTATTGATGGATATTGGGTTGGTTCCAGTTTTTCATAACATGAAAAATATTTTTAAGAACATTTTGTACACATGATACATGTGCACCAAATTATCTTTAAGAAAAATACTTAGGAATTGCTAAATAATGCATTTTATAACTTCAGATTTTTAGTAATAGTCAACCCTTTCCCTGGGTGGCTGCATTAATTTACCTTCCTACCAGTGTGAGTGCACATGTTGCTACCTACAAATCTCACGTTTGGTAGTGAGAATGGTTAAATTTCTTGTCAATCTTTTACATGGTTGGTAGTATCTTCTTATGGTTTTAATTTCCATTTTCTTTATACCTAGTAAGGTTGAACATCCTTTCATTTTATCAATTATTTGGCTTTTTTTTTTCTGGTCAAGTGCCTGTTCAAATCTACTTTTCTACTGGATTATCAGGCATGTCTGTATTGATTTAAATATATGTATTTCGTTTTTCCTGCGTGGTGATGCTCTTAACTCTGCTACCTTGTCACATCTTCTAAACCTGCCAGAGTCTTTCAAAAATACCACGGTTGTCTTCTTATTAAAAGCCTTGTCACTTAATTTTGTTGAACAGGATGCTTACAGGTTTTTCTTTGGCCTATATTTGAGGACATTTCAGAAAGCATGTCACCATAATTACCTTACTCAAACCCTAAGTCCAGGCTTTATATGATTTTGTTTTCAGTACACTGTCCTGCAGGTTGCAAACATCTTCTCCCACTAAGTGCCTAGTCTTTTCACCCTCTTTAGGGAATCTTTTGATGGACTTAATAGGGTTATATCTATAAAAAATTTCCTTTGTATTTAACATTTTCTGTGTGAAGAAATCCATTGTTATTTCAAGATCTTAAAGATGATCCCTTATGTTGTCTTCTAAAAGGTTTATAATTTCTGAGAACTCATGGAAGAGCTGGTATCTGAATAATTTCCCGTCAAAAACCATAAAACTGGATAAAAATATACGAAGCAATTCTTTCCAGTGTTTGGACAATGGGCAGCATGAGGATGCAACGCTTGCGAGCAGTGTGACACTCCAGACCAACTTTCCTCCTGGAGACATTCTCAGACTACAGAGCGAGGGACGTGCAACCCAAGCGAAAGAACAGTCGTCGTGCAGGGGTGAAACTTCCAGACTAATAAAAGTATACTGACATTTCAAATGGCTATCCTTAGATAATTTGTATTTTTCTAAGAACTTATCTAAATTTCTAAGAAATCATGGCTACTATGAAAAGGGATCTCCATCAATTTGGAAAATCATCAATATTTTATTCCTTGCTAGTATTAATTCTATGTGTTAATCTTAAAGCATGAGCACAGCATAATTTTCATAATTCTGTAAAGGTTTCATAACTACACAGAATTATGTAGTTCTATGTAATTAGTATTGTATTTCTTTATATTTAAGCACATTAGCATCCAAGGAAGGGCCAGAAATTTAGCTATTTTTCACTTAAAATATATTACTTATGCTAACATAAATGTTGTGTAGGCATATCGTTTTTCGATTAATTTTTCAATAAAAGTTTTAAGTGTTTTAATTTCTAAAATGGTAAACATGAGCACATATAAACTGCCAGAACAAAAATTCTTTAAGGCCTTGAATAATTTTTGAGTGTGAAGGGGTCCTGCGACTAAACATTTTGAAAGCTGATGTTCTGTATAATGTTCTATTAGAAAACATTTTTTTTGTAAAGGGGAAGAAAAAAAGCTAATTCATATACATTAAAAAATATAAAAGCACATTAAGATACATAAAATTGACTAGGTGAAAATGAAAAATTTTAAACTCTTAGGGACAAATGAATTTAATAGGACAAGCAATATTCGTTTTGGATAGGAATATTCACTGTTGTAAATGTGCCACAATTTCTCTAAATAGCCTTATAATGTACGATACACTGTGTAGTCTATATAATTCTAACAGAAGGTCAATGAAATTTTTATTAGTATTTGAAAGAAGGCTAAATTCTAAATTATGTCTATAAAGTAGTATAGAAAATTCTGAATGAAAATGAGTAATAAGTGTTTATGAGTTGGGGAGTAATATTTGACCTATTAGACATGAAACTATCAGTTATAAAACAAGTATTTTAAATCAATGTTCAAGAAATATGAGTCAATGCCAATTATGGACGGTAGCTGAACAGACAAGATAAATGATATTTCTAATATTTATAAATGCTGTATTAATTAAATTTCAAAGAAATCATGGCTACTGGGACATAATAATTAAATCTACATTCTACATATTTATAAATGCTGTATTTATAAATATCAGAAATACATATATTAGAAATATCTATAAATGCTGTATTTATAAATATCAGAAAGAAAAGTACTATGTGGTGAAGTTTACATTTTAAATCGATGGAGAATTTATTTTACAAACATTATGACAGCTGGATAATAACAAAAAATGTTGAATCTTTAGTTCATTATTTAATTTAATAATCACCAACTGCCTTAAAGACTTGACATAAAAAAATGAAATCATTGTATCAGGGGAAAACATGGGTCAGTATTTTTGTAATTCTGGCCAGGCAAAGTTGTTTCTAATCATTATACTGTAGGAAGAAATTATGAAGCAGGCCAATAGATTTGATTACATAAAAATTGTTATAAGGCAATAGTAAGGAAACTTAAGATAAATGACAAGAAAAAATATTGCAGTGTAATGATTAATAATTCCTAATATAAGCAACTGCAGATTTATAGACATGATAACCCCAAAGAAAAAATATTAAGGGGATGAACAGTTACCTACACAAGAAATACAAATAGCCAATTAACATACTGATATATACTCTCACTAAAAATAATCCAAAGAAACAATAAACTCTTGGCCATCACTGAAAAGCATTCAAGAATGCCAAGACTAGAACAGCTTTGGTAATGAGCGGTTTGCCAATCTAGCTCAAAGTTTTAAATCTATATTCTCAGTGACCCAGATAGAAATTATCCATCTAGAAATTCGGTGGGAAGAGAAAATAAACAAAATATACATAGACATATGTAGCAAACCACATTGTATGTGCATAAATAATACTCTCCTTAAAATCAGACACTGTATAGGAGTTGAGAAAGATTTATAAAAGAATTTCTTAAAAAGACCTCTGCATTGTGAAGTTTTTGTGACGTCATTTTGATACAGTTTAGTAGGTATGTGTGCATGGGCACAGGAAGATGTCCTCTACCACACAGAAGTTACCAGTGCCTCACTCTGGATCTATAAACGGACTTGGGCTGATTATTATTTTGTTTTATGTATATACCATTTGACAGATTTTGTGGCATGTGGTGAGCACTCAAGAAATGTCTGAATGAATAGATGGGCCTGAATTCCTGATTACAATATGTATTGTATACCCCTCTCTTGTCAATCTTAGAAATAAAGTATTCAGCAGCAGCACGAAAATCTCATTTGGTAGAAATGAGCAATAAGTTTTCAATCAGAACAGACTTGAGAGGTGGAGGTGACACACCTCTTGGAGGTGGGACATAATTGTAAGAGGGACTTTACCTAACAAATGCAATCAGTGTAATCTGGTTCTCTGTACCCTCAATGAATCGCCAACAAGAAAAAGTAAAGTAAAATAAAGAACACTCTTGAGGACCCACAGAGTCTTTCCAAATTCCTAAATATATGGAGTTTTAAGGGTTAACATCCTTGGATAAAAAAGGAATCTTCAACAGAATCCAGTGTTGGTACTTTACCTACAGCCTCTCACCTCCAATCCTGCCCTTCTATACAGCGGGGGCTAGGGTTCAGCACACTGCATTTCCCTGACCCTTCCACTGCTGTCTTATAAGGTTCTGCAAATAAGGAAGGGCTGGGCAGGGGGTGGAGTTGGAAGGTAGAAAGAAGAAAACAGGACCTTCTTCTTTGCCTTGACTTCTAATCCTATCACTGTGATCTAATAATGACAGGTGATCCATTCAATTACTTTCAGAGCTTCTACAACTGTCTTGATCCCACCCCTCAGAATTGCTAAGACCAGTTAGGTCGTGAACTTTCTCAGAGATACCACCACCATGATGACCTTTTTTGTGGAGCTCCAAGGACTTGGTGAACCCACTCTTTCTCCTCTTGACCCCCCAACCCTGTGAGGACTAGCAGCTGCATCCTGCAGTTAGGACCTCTGGGTTACCCTCTAATACCTCCTTATCCACATCTCCTGTGTTAGAAGAGTGTGGACTTTCCTGGCTGGACACATGCTGAGAGAGGTATTCTGCAAAGGACAGACACAGGAAAGTGGATAATGGCAGGATTAATATAGAGAGGCATAACTGAGGGCAATTTTCTCAGGTTAGCACTTTGGAGGGTGTTCCAACGTTAAAGGGAGGTTAATACATCACGATGTCTACATCAGCACTCGGCTGGGCAGCTTTGCTTAGTAGAACTTCTGTGATAAACACGTTGTCCAGTATGGAACCAGTAGTCACATGTGGCTATCTAGCATTTAAAATGTAGCTAGTGGGAATGACTAAGTAACAGATTTTTATTTTTTAAGGTGATTTAAACTGCAATAGCTAGTGGCTACTGTATTAGTGCCAGTCTCGCAACTGGAGCATCAGAGAACCTCAAGAACATATGGGAACTGGGGTTAGAAAAGCAAGAGATAGTCTCTAACGGAGCTCAGGCCAGCAGTGGAAGAAAGTCATGTAAAACAAACCACTTAGAAAGATCACTCTGCCAAAAGCGAGGGAGACAGATTTTAGGGGCAATAGCAAAGAAAGAGAGACTGCTCAGAGACAAATCTAACAGTCCAAATTCAGAGCAGACAGACCCCAGCAGCCATAGGAGTGAGAAGTATTAAGCAATCTAACTTGTTGACACTTGATAATCAATGGGAAATTAAAAGGAGAATTGTAATTCCTCAATTCAGGATTACATCATTCCATCAAGGGAATATATAAGAGAATCAGACCTGGGAATCAGGGCAGTTTGGTTCCCGAGCCTGCATTCTTCAGCATTCAGAAAGGTGAAGCAATCCAGCAAGGAATGAAAATGCTTGTGTGCAACTCCGGCTGGGGCACATGCCAGAATGGGCGTGCTCTGCAGCTGAGGGCACATCAACAACCGTAAGCCCTCGCCCTTTCACGAGACACACAATAAGGCAAAAGGAGATGCCTCCACTCTGCTTTAGCTAAGGCTCAACAGTCTCTCAGGATACGGCCCCAAGCAAGGTGTCCTTGAACCAATTCTCATGTTGAAAGCCTTTTAATAATATCCATGATAGATATGTTCTAAACCACAGTTCTCAACCTGTGGGTCATGACCCGTTTTAAGTGTTTTAAAGGCGGCATTAGGAAGGTTGAGAACCACTGTTCTGGACACTTTAAAAAGAAAAGAAACAAAAAGTTTATCATACGCTTCTGATGCACAACTGGGGTTAACAATACCGGTCTAGCTCTAGATTGCGGAAAAAAGCAAGAGAACCATTTGCTGTGGGACGAGCATGTTGTACAGGCTAGTCTAGGGCGGAAAAGTGAGCTTTTTGGATTACTTTTGTAGAGAGCAAATGTGCCTCCCAAACCATGGTATTTTTAATTAAATTTTGAAGTTCACTTTATATTACATTCTGGTCCAAGTTTCTTCATAAATTGGGTTATCAGTAATGTCTGCTCCCTTATCACATCCTGGTTAACTAATAATTAACTGTAAATTTATAGGTAGGAAGGTACGAAGTAGAAGGGAGGATCAAACCTAATGTCCCCAATTCTCCTGGCAAGGCAAACAAGCTGAATAGGAGTGGAGGGAGGAAGTGAGTGTCTGAAACACCCATGGCACAGCACAGGGAGTGAATGAAGACATCTGAAATCTCCCCGTGTTTGCATGTGTATTCAATTGCACATAGTTCCTTCAACCAAGGCACATTTTTATTTTCAATGCTGTTATTCATTATATTATTTTTTACTGTAAGCCACTGCTATCCAAGCTAATTAGAAAAAGTAGGAACTGGAGGCTGGAAAGTACAGGGTGAAGAGAGAGGAAAGATGCATAAAATAGATGGTACTTCATTTTCATAAAATAAAGAGTCTCTCCCTTTCCTCCCTCCCCAGTCCCAAAAAAACCTCACCACCATTTATGTTATATATGCTGCCTAAGGTTATCCAAACATGGAAAAATATGTGGCCATGATGGTTAACAGCACCACCTCTAGACTGGGGGTAGAGATGGGAATGGAAAAGGGCACAGAAAAGGTAAGAACAAAATCGCTAGCAGAATAAAAGTATACCCATGATATAATGTTAAGTGAAACCAATGAAATAAACACATGAACAAAAACCAGGTATCAACATGAACTATTTTCATTCATCCAACAAAATTTGTTCAATGAAAATGTGGATTAGATGTATGCATAGTAAGCTAGGATTGCTATAATTTTAATATGGTTTTCACAATTAAAAAGTAAAAGAAAATGAATCAAATGAAAGAACAGAACTATAGATATTTGCACTATATCTTAAGGATATAGAAATGACATAGAAGGGTATAGAAATAATGACTGTTCTCTTATCTCTGGAAAGGAGGTATACATACTGGGCTATCACATATGATTATAAATGATTTGCTCCCCAAATTCAGACATTGAAGTCCTAATCCCCAAAGTGACTGTATTTGGAAATAGGTCCTTTCAAGAGGCAATTTAGGTTAGATGAGGTGCTAAGGGTTGGCCCCAATCTAACATGACCAGGGTCCTTAGAAGGACGTGACATCAAGGATACAGCACACAGAGAAAAGTGTTGCGAGGACACAAAGTGAAGGTGGTGGCCTGCAAACAAAGGAGAGAAGTCTTAGGAGAAACCTGCCAACAGTTTGATTTTAGACTTCCATCTCCACAACTATGGGAAAAATTCTGTTTTATAAGCACACAAATTCTTTGATATTTTGTTATGGCATCTCTTTGCAGACTAATACACATTTGGGATGAAATAATCATGGGAATAAAAAATGATATTTAATCTACCTAAAAATGTAAAGTCTCAAAAAATCACACCAGGGTATTCCCACTCACCTCCCAATTCCACTCCCTCCATCCCCAAGCATCCACATTATTGTAGTCCAGGGGGTTGACAGGACCCAGGGGCATAAGTCAACAAGTCTCAACCATAAAACAAGGACACTGCACTTTGGAGACCCAGATATAGGAAGAGAAAATCTACCTTATTATCAATTAATCTAAAACTAAGCGAGAAAATTCTAGTTGCTTTCTTCAAATTGCAGTGAGGGAGATACAGGAAGCTTTATGCAGACAAGATTATAAATGAATGGAAATTAAACAGCATCACATTAAGGTGCAAAAACAGGCCACCAATGGTTTCATTTGGTCCTGTGGTGCTCAGATTCTAGCAGACATCACAATCATCTGGAAGACTTATTGAAATACACATCCCCTCAGGAGTTTCTCAATCAGTCATTTTGAGATAGGGCTGAAGAATTTTCAGTTATATCATGTTACCAGATGCTGCTGAAGTTGCTGATCTGAAGAACATACTTTGAAAACTACTAATTTAATGTAGGGTCATTATTGTATTTTAACAAATGTGTAGAGTATTAGAAGTGTTCCTCATTGCTATTGGTCACCCCAAGTGTCTTAAGTTCTATTTTAAGTTTACCTGAATTATTTCAAAATGATAAATTTGGGGGATGGGAAGTAGTGCAATAGTAACCACAATAAAAGTCATTTAAATCAAAGCAAAACCTGCCATGAACAATAGTTCCATGAGGTTCCAATTCTTCATTATTAGCTATTTAAGCTATATTTAATATAGTTACTTATGTGAAGAAATGTCACTGACATAAATATTAAGATTAGTATAAAAGTCAATATTAAAACAAGTTGCCTTCCCAGGTCCTAAAAAAAAACAGCCTCCTTTTTAAAAGAAGTTATTTCAGATTCATTACTAGGAATCAATAACCCAGTTTTTAAGTACAAAGTAAGCACAACAATACTTACCTTCAGCACAAGAGTCACACGATTCCTCAGATGTGCCTTTTGAAAGGAATAATTTCCATGTGGTATCTAAGCTCTGTGGTGTCTGAGGAGTCAGTGACACACAGAAACACAAATAACTTTATCATTATGGCTGAGTATCATAAAATACTGAAGACGCTTTACAAAAGCTGTGGTGATACATACAAAGCTTTCAAACTTTTAACAAGACTAGAAAACCAATGTAGAATTCTGCTCAGTAGAAACCTTGAAATCTAACCCCAAACATATTTTGACAGGTACAATACACAAAATCTAACTTTACAGAGGTAATAGTAATGACCAACTCCTTGTCATTAACACCTCAGCAGCACATCAATACTCTACCAAGAGCATCAGGTATTAGCCTAATGCTTTTCTTCCTCTTCCTCCCAGGCTCTTTTGTGAGAGGCACTTATAAAGAACATCACTTTTGGCGACGCTGTAACAAACATACACGTTGTATAATAATGTATTTTACTATACTAATTTTCATTTATAAAGAAATTTTATAAATTCAAAAATAGGTTGTTGGTAACATGATTACTTTTAAAACATTGAGTTTGACTTTAATTCACAATATTACTTCATTAATCTAAAACAGCAGTTCCAGCTACAAAATGTTCTACAGCTTTGTTCTTTTTTAAAAGGAGGTAAATAAAAGCAGTTAAGATACTCACAACTTCTAGTTAAACATTATCAACTTCATTTCACAGCGATGATTAGTAGAGAACATTTTCAATTAAAGTGGTATACAATTTACAAAAATAGAATGATTATATAATGCAAAACATTGTCCTCCATTATGAAGAATATATATATGTGTGGGTATGTATGTGTGTATATGCATGTGTATATATACATATTTAAGTTTCACAATTAAATAGCCCTTTTTCAAGTACTTTTTTCAGTTTTCTCTCAAAATAATCACCTTGCGTGGTATAATTTATAATACATAAAAAAATACGATTAATCTAAGAAAAGGTTAAAAGTTTCAGTGTAGATTGACTTAAAAATCAGCCATTTACTTTAGTGAAACCTGATTGAATTCAACACAGGTTTAGGTGCCATACTAAGTTCAACAACTTAGTTTAAAAATATAGATATATTTAAGTGTCAAATATTTAATAAATTTTCAATGTGCTACCCTTAGAGGCAAGTTAAAAGATTATATTAATCTATTTATTACCTAATCTTAACCCTGACAAAATTCCTTTATATATTACAATTAAAATAATACACTGATATACAATATACCTGCTTACAAACACATAGGTAGCCATAAATAAAACTTTATTCTTTAATTTCATTTACAAGCTACCAAATATTATGTATCATACACAGTGCTGAACACTTAAATGGCTGTAGTCGTGGAAGGATCCAGACTGAATGGAAAGCTGTTGATAAAGAAAGGATAAAAGCAAAGTAATACTGTAACAGGAAGATGGCAAAAGCATGGTTTTGCCATAATAAAATCAATCAGATTTGTAATTATACATCATTTCTGGTTAAAACAAAGTCTGAGCACCATGCGATTCTCAGCTTTATTATTTGCAGTCTGACTTAAGTCTGTATAGTCATTCTGTCTTTTGCAGTTATTAAAATAAAAAAAGTTAAAAATTATAGCAGCAACAAGCAAACCCTGTGACAGGAAGGCAAGGGTTAAGAACTAAAAAGAGTTTATACAGTATGTTTGGGGAAAGTGTGCGCAGTTTATCTTCCATCAGCAGGAGTCCGACTGAGGGACAACATGATGCGGGCAAATCGCTCACAGAGTTCGTGCGTGGAATACGAAGGTAACTTCGGTGGCTCATGGAAACCTTTGATCTCCATAGAACAATCAAGCAGTTTTGGCAGAAAGTCTGTCAGCTTTTCTTGGAGGTTTGCTGCAAATATAAACAATAATATTTAACTGAAGATAGAAATTTTAAGACGATCGTCTTCAAGATGATTTATTAACTTATAGTGATGTGTTTAAAATAACAGCCATTTTCAGGAAAGAGAAATAAATGGAAACATAATATGTACAGCTTAATTCCTCTATAAGGAAAAAGCATAAATGATGTACCAATACTATGGAATATAAAAAGTGGCAAAAATAAGTCACATCCAATTCTAACTGCTTTTAACCCCAACAACTCAAGCGCCTACTAGCACGGATTACACTTACATTCCATTTCTTGACCAAGGTAGGAACACCATCGATTTCTCATATCTTCCACAGCTAGTATATCTTTCTCTTCCATTTCATCCATCAGTAATAAGGGCAAAAATGGGACAATAAACTCATTCATGATAATAAGACCATTGTTTACTTCTCGATCCTCTCCAGATTCAAACAGTTCTGCAGCTTGCTCATTTAATTTCTTAACACAATGGGGCAAAGAACACAGTTAGTTGTTTTTTTTTCAATTA
Source organism: Perodicticus potto (assembly GCA_963574655.1). NCBI lineage: Eukaryota > Metazoa > Chordata > Mammalia > Primates > Lorisidae > Perodicticus > Perodicticus potto. Next base: position 35,390 of record CAUYRH010140813.1, read on the forward strand.
AATAAAAATACCTGTGTTAATACTGAAGACAGTATAAATATGTTCATAAACAGCATTAGAACAAATAGCCCTCAGAAAAAACAGTCTCGAATCTATTCTAGAACTGAAAAGAAAGCTAAGAAATGCAACAACAGAAAGCAAAAAGCAGCGGAGAAAATTTGGTTCTTGTGTTTTTAGTTCATGTTCAGCTTATGTTACTTTGATCATCACTACAGAGGTCATTTTTTTATTCTCTAGAGGTTAACTTCCTCCAATTCTAAAATTCTACATACACTTCAATTTCAAAAGTAAATTCAGACTCTATATTAAATTTTTAGAAAAATCCTCATCATTTTATGTGTAAATGTCAAGTGAATATAAACTACAGTAGCACTTCTGTAAGTTGACCACCCAAGGGACTGTGACAAACTAGTCAACATGCAGAGGTGGTCAACATAAGGAACGAGGCCCATTGTACTGATATGTACATGACTGGTGCATGTCCGATTTATGAAAATTAAGTCAAGTTAAGGAGGTGGTCAACTACAGAGGTTCTACCGTATCATGTTTATGGATACAAAAATATAATCAATTCACTTATTCCCTCAATAAATTCTTAATGAATAACTGCCATGTGCTAGAAACTGGTTTAGATCGAGGGGTACCCAAGTAGTTAATACAGAAATTTAAGATTCCCCAAGGTAAAACCAAAACTAGAAAGTCAGGTAGCTTTAGCTCTTCCACATCCTTCTTCCCACTCATCTAATAGTCACCACATCCTGCGTTTCATTCCCTTCGCCATCTCCTATACCCCTTGCTTCACACCAACTGTCCTGCTACCTTAGTTAAGACCCTCACTCTCCTTCCTCTGTCCTTCTGCTGTAGGGACTTGTTGACACCAATCTACTCCTTTCCGATTCCATACATACCCACGGTGTTCCTTTGGCTGGAATTTTCTTTACCTTTCTCTACAAAGAATAAAACTCCTATTTATCCATCAAAATCTAGATTTCTTAAGGTTCTTCCTTGCAATTACAGATGTATCACTTTACATATTTTTCATAAAGATACTTCATCCAGAACAATCATTTGTGAATATCTCTTACCAGACTGAGCTTTCTAAGGAGAGGGTATGTGTCTTACTCATCTCTGTATCCCTCAGAATCTGATGCTCATTAAATATACAACATAAAAAGCTGTGAAAGGAACATTAAAATAAATCTCATGGGATTTTATTTAAATCCCATGTAAAACAAACTCAGTATAGCTCGCTTACTACAAAAAAATGATAGTTTTGCAGGAACCTCAAGTTTAAGTTTTATTAATGTTTAAAATCAGCTTTACTAAAATATTTCCATACCCTCAAATTCAATGTTTTTAAGTTACATAAAAATTGCTCTAATACATTCTATGTACATTTCTAAATGCTTACATAAAAGTATTTTTTAAGCCAAAATACATATAATACAGGTGTTCCTTCTCAATGACTCAAAAACTTTGGAACTAGTCCAATTAAGAATACCATCCTCAATGGATATAATCCATCACCAATTTAATTTTTGAAATACACTCAAATCCAGTAAAATCAACTGAGAGAAAAATAAGATAACAATCTTCTATTATTCCCATTCAAAAATGTTAAAGTCATGTTTCACACTAAAATTAATATATACTGACAAAAATATCACCACCAGACCCAATTAAAGTTTTTTAAAGTACACTTAAACCATATAACAAACCTATACATGTTCAAACTCTGTACCCTCTTTGAGTACTTTTGTCACTGAACTGGTGCAAAAAATCATTAAACAGAATTTTTAGACATTTATAACAATACTAATATTTCTGCCCACATAGATCATGAAAATATCCAAGGAAAGAAACTACCCATCACTAGGTGCAAAAACAGATATATACTCCTTTAACAGTATGCACATCGAGTGCACCACCATTTATAAATTTCAGGAAAATGTAGGATAATGGTATTTGTTAATGATCTACTTAATCCTTCTTCTCCCACCAAAAAAGGAGTGGTAGTATAAAGAAGAAACCTAAACACAGGAACATAAACTGAATCCATTTTAAAAACTTTTCTGGTTTAACGTCTGCAGCACTTAGGATCCATAAAGCAGAAGGCATAAAGAATTAAGCTCAATGTGCCATCTTTGTGACTAGATCTAGTTTATAGACCTGTGATTCTCATCCCATCAGAGTTTATAGAGTCAATCACTTACACGTATCTGGAAAACTTTCCAAGTGTAAGACAAAATGATAAGCACGTATTCTGTGCATTCAACTTACTAGTAAACATTCTCTTCTATAATGTGATATCAATTCTTCATCATGTCCTCTGTATAAGCCTTTGGACAAGAGTTCTTTATTATTCTGATAAGCACAGATAAGGAACAGCAAAGAATCTATATAACTTAAAAATTAAAAAGAAAGATATAGCATTAGTATTTCATCTTTATAAAAAAGTCAATTATAACTACAAGTCATTTTTAAGTATATACTTAAATTTTTTAACTTAATTTTTATTAAATCCTAACTGTATACATGTATGGGTTACAATGTGATGATTTGATATACAATGTGGAATGTTTAAATCTAACTAATTAACATAACCATCACCTCAGTTACTTATTTTTGTGGTAAAACATTTACAATAGCTAAAACAATATAATAAAAAGTGTCATCTGACCAAGTATCTGCCTGAGAGCACCTTTTTAGCAACACCAACATCTGAAATCAGGAGATAGTTCTGTCTTAAAATAGTGAAAGATAAAATAGGGGGGAAGAAATTAAGAAACAACTAGAAGAAGAGACCATACTTGGTAGATTCTTCTTTG
>CAUYRH010140814.1:0-13542 GCA_963574655.1 Perodicticus potto
AGTCCCAGCTACTTGGGAGGCTGAGGCAAGAGAATCGCTTAAGCCCAAGAGTTTGAGGTTGCTGTGAGCTGTGATGCCACAGCACTCTACCGAGGGCGACACACTGAGACTCTGTCAAGAAAAGAAAAAAAAAAAGAACCCTTTAAGATGTACCATCTTAGCAAATTTTTAAGGACACAATACAACACTGTTAATTGTAACCAGCATGCTATACAGGCAATCTCCGGAACTTACTCGCTTACTCATCTCTGAGATAACTTTGAACCTCTACACATTTACCTTAAAAATTGGAAGCTCCAAAGTGAAGCTGGTGGCAAATGACAGACTACAAAATAGCATTTGTCACAGTAATCAGTCTCTTCAGAGCTCCAGTTGATAATACTTTTGTCTTCTGCATGAAGCCAAGAGCATGGGCTGAGTGATCTTCCAGAATTTCATTAGGCCATCAACAGATCTTGAGAATGAGATCAAATGACCAAATATCAACCAGATCAAGCATAGCAAACGCAAAGACTAGATGAAGGTGTTCTCGGTATCTAGAACATTATCCCAGAGTGGATCTCTAAGCCAGTTGCTTTCAAACCGAGTCCTGTGGGGGCCCTTGTGGGGACTGTAGGCCAGGCAGAGTGTGTTCTGGTTCCTTCTTCTGCAACCAGAGGAGCTCCACTCTACTTGTTTTAAATGTGGAGTTTCTGCTTATAGACAGAATTCTATAGCTAAAACAAGTGTCAGAACCTATGGATCCAGAGCATTTCAATTCACAGAGCATCCTGAGTTGTCCCAGCTGTTCCCCCAAAGTAGGTTGCATCAAAGGCAAAATTTCATTAACAGAAGAAACCTCACTAGCTCACAGAAGGCCTGCATGCTATAAAGAACCCCCAGCCACAAGTTTTTTGGGGAGTTAGCTGGAGGCATTTGGCATAAACTCAAGGACAAGTCTGCATGGTTCATTCAACAAGCATCAACTCCATAGATAGCACAATGCAAGTAACTTGGGTGTTAGGTAAGGTTCCTGCTCTGCCTTCACCATTGACCTTCACTCTTTGTTAGCAAGAAGCAAGATTACCACCTTCAACAAAAGAGGGCATCTTTCCAGTCACTTCCAACCAATTATTGCTAAAATAATAAATAAATAAATAGATTAACATCTTGCTGCTAGAAACAGGATTCTCCCTAATTCTTCCAACACAAACACATAAAAACAAGATTTCTGGCTCTTGTGGGGGAAAAAACATCTATTCTGCCTTAGGTCGGAAATAAAGTTAGATTTGTTCATCATGTAACATTTGATTATGGGTTTCAAAGATTACCGGCATTTCACCTGTTCGAAGAAGGGCTTTTGAAAACCTAAGTCTCAAAATGAGCCATGGCCGGTTTCCTATGGCATCTAACTAGCAGTTTCTGACTTGGCCTCACCAAACTTCCCACTAAAACACCCATGGGGACACAGAGAACAATGAACCCTCAAACAGACACCCCATCTCACCCAGAGCATGCACGGCAGCTGCACTAACGCGTTAGTGGAATTCAACACTTTTAGAGCTGAAACCAGATTTGGTGGAACAAGGACAATATTTTGTGATTGAAAAGTCATATTCCTTCCACCCTGCCTCAGGGACCTGAGTGTCCCAGTCATAACCTGGGCAAATCGTCCTCTTCCTTGGCCATTCTACGTGGCCAAAGTGATACAACAAGCTAAACGTTCCAGGTGAGATGTAGGTAAAAAGATTAAATATTTAGATTTATATCCCTGTATTTATATTTTTGCCCATATTACTTCTATATAATTTTGGCCAATACTATAGTGAAAATCACCTTAAATTTAAATCGTAATAGAAGGAATTCCATTTTGTTCACTGATATGTGCCCAGTACCCAGAATAATGCCTGGCATCTATTAGACAACTAATATTCAATATCTGAATGAATGTGATTAGTTTTAAAAAATCAATAGGACCACACTAGCTTCTAGTCATACTTGCACTTTAATTTTTTTAAAGGAAGTTAAGGCACAGAATTTTTTAATAATTGCTAAATAAATAATATCATAAAAACTTTATTATGAGATTTATCAAAAGCTTAGAGTAATAAAAGCAAGTGCTCTTTGGGAGAAAGAATAGCATTTAATAAGAAAGAAACAAAAATAGCCTTTGTTTATTGGTAACCTTCAGAACTCATCTCCTGGTTCTCCTGCCTCATCAAAGCCAGTGCTAACAAACCAGCTCATTTGCCAGGGCAAAGCTGGGCCCGCTGTCAGTGCCCATGACACTACCAGGAAGAAAAAATAATTATATCTTACAGCCACACATTAATTTAAGAACTTGGGAAAATTCAATTTGTAAAAATAAAGAATAAAATTGCAACACAAGAGATCACGTTTGATGGCAGTATGAAAATTCAGTAAACAAAATGAAGCATGTGAAAAGATAATGAATTGGAACTGAGAAGGCCAAGGGCACCCTGCAAGGAGCTCTCACACACCTGCTTCTGCCCCTGGGAAAGGGACTATTGCGCTTCATACACCTACTACAGCGGTTTTCCTCCCTCCAAACAAGGTAGAGAATGTTCACTAACCTTCCAGTGCTGATTCTCCGGGAAGTAACTTACTCGTTTCAAGGAGGGGTAGTAAAATCATGATTACTGATTAGAGATTTAAATGCACATGGAGTTAGAAGTAGCTCTGGGGACTTCCTTAACTTTCTTTTTTCTCCCTGCACCCAACTCCCATGATTCCTAGCTGAAATGGCTTTGTTCCTTCACACCGTTAGCTCTGAAAAATAAACCATGAGGTCATGGCCAACAACGTTTTAAATTCCCCAACATAAAGGCACTCACACAAGCTCAGCTTGTTGAGTTAGTAAACCAATCATTTCACAAGGTGACTTCTATCCCAGCATGGAACTCCAGTTTTTAGAAAGCTAGGTGGCCTCTAAATTCAAACCCCAGAAAAAGGGTCCCAATCAGAAAGTGAGGAAACTGTCTCTGTGGCCTGGAAGCCAGGCTCGCCCTGGCCATGGGGGTTTGTGCCCTCTCTGAGTACTAAGAAGAACCCTTCTGGAGGAGCCATCGTTAAACTCTGTCGCTGACCATTAATTTGTCACAACAGAATGTCACAACATTAATTGTTATCAGAATTGTTAACAGAAAAGGATGGCCTAGGACTTCTGATGTCAGCAAGAAAGTTTTCTCTCTATCAAATGATGGAAAACAGGCCTCAGAGAAATGAGTCTGCAAGAAATTATTTTCATGGAGGAGAAAAATACATCAAAGGTTATTGGACCCCAAAGATGTTCTTTCTAACTTCCAAAAATAAAATACAGATGAAAATGTGAAAGGAAGGGGACATATTCAACTACATCAAAATCTAAGATTTTCTACCATCCTATTACTGGGGGTTGAAAAGAATTTTTCTTTAGTTCTAAAGTTGATGAGATTGGATTGGAAAATATATTCCATGTCTCATCCAGAGGATGCTAGTCTGCCATAAAATGAGAAAAGCTTGACTTCCTCCTGATCTAGTTATGCCTTGGTTGCTGAAACTCAAAATCTGGAGTTATACTACATAAAGACCGCTTTACCCCTGAGATGACTAGGCAAGCAAAACAAAAACAGAAACAAAATATGAAACTATTACCAGGGGGTAAAGAATGCCAAACGCGATGTTGAAAACTCCAGAGGAAAATTAAGCCTCCGAAATGGATTTGTTTCAGAAACCGCAGAACATTGTTTAAAACTGTCAACTGCAGCAGGATGGAAAAAGATAAAGCAATAAAAAGAGGATAGAAGTTTCTGAGATGAAAAGGGAGGTAAGCAAGATGAGAAGGCATTCAAGAAAACTAGGAATCTAACAACTGAACCCCAAGGCACAAGAGTTATGAGAGGAAAGGAACGCATTGTCCATTCAAAAAATCAAATCAACCTTAGCAAAGTATCCCAAGAATGGAAGAAAAAGTATCCAATGTATACAGCCCTAATATGAAGCAAATTTACATCTTTCATGTGAAGGCTACAACCCAATTATTGCACAAGAAGACAGGGAAAGGGGAGAGGGAGGGAAGGGGAGGGAGAGGGTGGAGGTTGAGAGGATAAAGGGTGAGATCACACTTGAGGTGCATCTTTGAAGGGTCAGGAGAAAACTACTAAATGCAGAACAAAAATGTTTTCACACAGTAAACGAGAAAATCTCATGAATGTTATGTCGAACAGGTGGATGAAAATATCTCAGATTGTATATGAAGCCCTCACACTGTACCCATGATGGAACTAATGTACACAGCTATGATTCAATAAAAAAAAAATCAAATCAGTGATCAGGGGGACAGGATTAAGAAACATTTAGAAACACAGAGGAAGAGAAAGAAGAAATGAAAAGTGAAGGGAAACAAGATGCTAAGTGTTTAGGATAGAGACTTGACAACCCACTGAGTAATTATTTGGTGTGCCGACAAAAAAAATGAAATGATAGATTAAAAGCACCAATCAGGCATAACTTTAGAATGCTTCCCTAGAGGAAAAAAAAACACTGAGGAATTCAACTCAGTAAGTTTCACTATATGCTTAGAAAAATTAGATTACATTCTGACAAATATTTGATTTACAAAAACTGCAGAGAGGGAAAAAGAAACAAACTATACACAGGGAAGTGGATTATATACAAAGGATTAAAAATATCAAGCGGGCCTCAGTCTTTTCCACCATGATGCAGAATGCTAAAGACAAAATATTGGCTGGATTTGGAGGGAGAAATTGTAACATAAGAACCTTATCATGTGCAAGGTGGTCTTTTTGCAAGGTGAAGTCAACATAAAAATAGTCTCAGATTTGTCAGAATTTTGCAAATATGTTAGCTTTTTACTCCTATTTTGAAAGGCATATTCCATCTAAAGGAAAGAGAACTTGATATAAACCAAAGAGTTAAGATTTCATGGCTCTGCTCATGTAGCACAGTGGTTACGGCGCCAGCCACATGCACGGAGGGTGGTGGGTTCGAACCCTGCCTGGGCCAGCTAAACAATGACAACTGCAATAACAACAACATCAAAAAAATAGCCGGGTGTTGTAGTGGGCACTTGTAGTCCCAGCTACTTGGGAGGCTGAGGCAAGAGAATTGCTTAAGCCCAAGAGTTTGAGGTTGCTGTGAGCTGTGACGACACAGCACTCTACACAAGGTGACAGCTTGAGACTGTCTCAAAAAAAAAAAAAAGACTAAGTCAGAAAGTCAGGTTGTATCAACTGGTGCCACTTAGTTCAAATAACTGTTGAAAATTTACTTACAACACCAGAGAAAATCTCAAAATGTTTATTAAAAAGATATACAGGGTGGCCATAAAATTCATGTGCAGTTTAAAATAGTGCGCAATTTAAAATGGCACATGAACTTTATGGCCATCCCGTATGCCACAAAAATGCTTAATTATCAAAATCTTAGTCAAAAACTTAATATTATGCTACGAAACCTAGGAATTAGAATGATGATGACAGAGAAAAGACCTTTAAACTCTACTGTTTATATAAAGTTGTAAGCTAGTTAACTCAATCAAGTCACAAAGCCAGATGCAGAACAATGACTAAAGTTTATTCGGCACCTCGGTAAAAAGCTGGCAGAGACTCAGTAGGCATTAGCCCCCAAGAGCAAAAGTGTTCATCTTGGAAAGCTTTAGGTAGGGTAGGAGGGGGTGAGTGTTCCTCTGGCGTGTTAGTGACTGTTGCCAAATATGGTGTCAACTGGCTTCCCACTGGCTGAGATTGTTCTGTTCATTTATGGGTCAGCCCCCCTGGAGCCACGGGGTTGGCCAGCTGCTGTTTCTCCTGGCTGGGTCCCAGAACAGGGTGGTTTCAGCAGAGGTCACTGACCAGCGATGGGGTGCCTTCTGCTCAAAATGGAGCGGCCTATGCTTGCTCTGTTTTTAGAGTTCCTATGACCAACCTAACAAAGGTAGATTCAAATAATTGCTTTATATTCTTGACTTTGACTGGGAAAAATTACAATTTTAAATTAAAAAAAATTAAAGATAATAACAGAATAAAATACACAACACATAACCTTCAAATCAGTGGTGATACATGGAAATACATCATGATCCTACTTCTAATTTTTAAAATGTCTATTAAAAGTATTTGTGTAATAGGTGGGAAGTATTTATTTTCTTTTTAATTTTCAGCATCCTTTCCAATGAGCATATATTAAAACACAGAAGAACTTTTAAAAGATATGCCTCTCGTATCATAATGATCAGAATGGAAAGAAACACACTGGCATTTTCTAGCCGATTTCCAGCGACTGGCATTTGTTTGCTCTCTGAAACTCACGATCAGAACTGTCCTTCTGTTCAAACCCAGAACATCCCATGAGAAAATGGACTTAGGGTGAACTTCCAGTTGGAGCTTTTGAATAAGAATATCTACACTGCCTTAAACAACTATTTTTGCATTACCGAGGTTATATGGAGGTTTTTGTTTTTTAATCTTAATATGGCAATTATTCACGTGTCTGTGTCTTTTATTAGACCAGAGTTTCCTTAAGGCCCAAGATTATTTCTTTTCTTATTCCCATTACCCAGCCCAGAGCCTAGGTACATGTTTGTTCAATTGAAGTGAAATCGATTGATATAAATGAAATTATTCTGCCAGATGGTTGTTGCCGTCAGCATGTTCCCCCCCACTATTGCTCTGAAAGCACCGAACTCACAGTCACAGTTTTATTCCGTTGCCTTTTGAGCCATTTCAAACTATTCCTCCCTCCATAGTTTTTAAAGTTTGCTCACACCTGCAAAACCCAGGTGGTGTTTGTTACTATATATGCATTTAATTACTGGGTGCTTAAAGGAGCCGTAGCTGTGAAATGGTATTTTCTGCTTAAATTTAAACCTCGTTCTCCATAATCTGATTTTATTTAGGTCCTGACTTTCCCCCACCAAGTTCCTTGGAAAACTTGTTTAAATGAACAATGTAAACCTGGCATGCTTTGTTCACACCTCCGGGTCTGTGTTCATGTAATTTACTGAGCCCCAGCACCCTTTCCCCGCCTTTCCCACAGCATGTTCCCACTCCTGTGAATGCAGGTGTTACCTCCCTCATGAACCTCTGGCTTTCCAGGGCACAGTGCTGCCATCACAACAATGCTTATCCAGTTGGCAGGGTCTGTGCGTTCTTCATACTTAGCCCCGAAGCTCAAAACACTGTATGCGCTTGTATCCAACCAACCAACGTCCTCTGAGAGCTGACTGTGTGCCAGGCCCTCTGCCAGGCTCCTGGGGTAGAGTGGTTCACAGGCTAACATGGTACTGACCTTATGGAGTGCCTGAGCTTGTCTAATAAATAAGGTAACAGTTTGGACAGTATAGTGACCAAAATAAAAGCACTAATCTAAGGAAGGTCTACTTTAAACAGGGTGGCCATGGCAGAACTAACTACTTCCGAGGAAACTAGGCCAAGGTCTGAAGTCTAACAAGGAAACAGCCCCACGGAAAGCCACATGTGTGCATTCTAGACAGAGAGAAGAAGATATGCAAATGCCCCCAAAGAAGGCATGAGCTTTCTGTGTTCAAGGAGAATAACCAGAAGGTGAAAGCTCCCAACAAGTGACAAGGGTGACCTGAGCTGAAGTCAGCCAGGCAGGGGATCCAATTAACGCTGGCCCTGCAATGGAGGGGAAATTGTATATTAACCAAGGAATCCATTACCTACAGGTTCCTATTCAAGGGTTTAACTAGGGAAATGACATTACCTCATTTCTGTTTGTAAAAGACCACTGTGGGAGTGGATTGACAGGAGACATGTTTTTGTTGGACCATGGTGCCATTTCCTAAGATGGGGAAGAAGAGGGGCCACGAGCTTGGGGAGGGTTGGGTTTCAGGCAGCATGTGTTTGAACAAGGAAGAATCAAGCACTATATTCAAGCTTATAGTCATGGGACTGTCTCACTCAGAGATTGAATCTGAAAGAAATTTGCATATATGTAGTGTATAAAGCTATGGGATCGGGACAGATCACTTTGATAGAAATAGATTAGTGTTCAGGACATGTCCCACGGCACCCAGACATTTGGAGGTCAGAAGGAGGAGGGGAAACCCACAACAGAGTCCAGGAAGGTGGGGCTGGAAAGGCAGGGAAGTGTGACTTGAAGGAAAACAAATATAGAGTATTTTCAGAAGAAGCAAACAACCCATTGTATGAATTTTTTATAGAAAAGTGAACAAAATGGGGATAGAAGATGTTCTTCTGAGTTGGACATTCAGAGCTTGCTGGCAGCCTGGTCAAAGCAGTTCTGATGGGACGGTTGGAAGAGAAGTCAGAGTGAATGGATGGCAGAGAGCCCAGAGGTTAGGAAGGAAGAAGAGGATGGAGCTGACCCTTGAGAAACATTTTTCTGTGAAAGGGAGCAGAGAAATCACTTTCTGCCCATCTCCATGATGCAGTCAAGAAATAAGTTTTGAACACACTATAATATTTCTTTTCAATCCCACTTAGAGGCATAGTCAACTGACCAAATAGTAGTACTTGTAATAAATGGTTTGAGAGTGGGAGACACCTTCTGTTAATTACTTCACTTTATTGTTAATCTCTGGACTATTCCTACAGAGCTACATTAATAATACCAGACATTTCGTGAGCAATTAAAATGTGCCAATTAAAATATATGATTTTATTCAGTATTCACAACTAGCCTGTGAGGCAGGTATTCTATCACATTTGATAAATGAGGAATCCAAGTGCTAAAAAGTTAAGAGACGGAACCAGACCACAGAGCTGGTACTCCTTGGATTGGGACTCAAGTTCTGACTTCAGAGTCGACATCCCCAACCTTTGAGAAATAAAAGTTGGAGATAAGAAACAAAACATTAATGGCATAGAATAAGAACAATAGTCTTAGCCATCCCTACTTAAAGAAAAGTGGCCTTTCTTTCTTTTTTTATTTTATTTATTTATTTATTTTTATTTTTATTAAATCACAATTGTGCACATTAGTGCAATCATGGGGCACAATGTGCTGACTTCATATATAATCTGAAATATTTTCATTGAACTGTTTAACATAGATAGCAAAGTGGCCTTTCTTAATTGGCTAATAATTTTGGTTACAAAATGAATGTTTTTCTTGAATAATCTTCAGCAGTAATTTAGAGGATTCTGCTGGCAGCTGAGAATAAACAAATGGAGGCCTTAGTTCTGGTCTTTTTCTTTTTGTTGTGTACAAGTGGGGAAAGGACTTGGAAAATGCCATTAACCTCCCACAAAATCTGGAATATTTAAGACTAAGTGTTCTAAATATGAATGTCTAACTATGCCCAAAACATTCATAAAGTAAGCATCTCAGTAGTCTATTCAGGTTTACTAGATTGGTGAAAATGTGCCTACAGCAATAGCTTCTAGACATGTTTTTGTTTAAGGTAGGTTCCTCAAACATTTAACTAACCCGAGCCCTGAATTTTGTCACTGCTGAAGCAAGGTCCAGGGGGGAAAGCTAAGACTTATTCTTTGCCTAAGATATCACTAAATGCATACCCATCGGAAAAGACAAAGGAACCTGGGACTATGTCTTCACAAAAAAGGATGCCCTGCCAGACAGAGCCCGCTCACCTCTCTGTACCTATGGTTATTCTTCCCATTCAGAGAGCAAAGTGACACAACTCAACTCTATGAAGTGTTTAAGACAGGCAATCTTTCAACTGTCTATGCATTTAGTCATCTCTCAAATGATTTTGAGTTTTTACAAAGCTCTCAGAGTTGTAAAAGAAGCCGTCTGAGCTCTTGAGTTTATGGACTTCACAGGGAAATTATTTCCATGGCTTATTTGCCAAGTGTCATAGGACTCATAAATACCAAAACAATGTCAAGGTGACCGAAAAGAGACAAGTGACATAGTATGCAAAATGTCATGGCAATAGTATAGCGTAAATGTTTTATAGTTTTGAAAATGTTAACGGAGCTATATGCCCACTGTTTAACTTACAAAGAAAAGAAGCAAAGAAGAAACACATACAATTCACTCTTGGAGAGCACAGATACTCCTGGGTATACCGTTATACAGTTCAGATGTAATATACAGACAAACTTGGTTTTTAATTCAATAATGTGTTGTGTTTTATATAACATTATGTACCTCCAACATTAAGTTTTTTCTAATACACAGGCCACTTTAATGGCTATTTAGTATTCCATTAAATGGATAAAATATAACTTATTTAAGTTATTTTTGGCTGTTAGGATTCCAGGCAACAGATAATTCATAAAAGAAGAAATAGGAATGACTTAAAAATATTAAAAAATTCAATTAAAGAACCCACAGAATTCAAATAACAATGAATTCTTTGTTTCAGTCATCAAATTAATATATAGATACATATGTGTATATATGAAATAAAGTTATTATTATGGTTGTTGTAGCTGATTTTAAAAGCTGGAATAAATCACACATTTGTGCAAACCACCTTTGTCTTCACCTCTGGTTGTTTCCATGAGTACAGCAGTGAGTAAAAATGCTGGGTTAATGGGCAACATCTCTGGTTATTTCCATGAGTACAGCAGTGAGTAAAAATGCTGGGTTAATGGGCAACATCTGTGGCTCAGTGAGTAGGACATTGGCCCCATATACAGAGGGTGGTAGGTTCAAACCCCATCCCGGCCAAACTACACCAAAAAAATAGCCGGGCATTGTGGTGGGTGCCTGTGGTCCCAGCTACTCAGGAGGCTGAGGCAAGAGAATCACTTAAGCCCAAGAACTGGAGGTTGCTGTGAGCTATGACTCCACAGCACTCTACCAATGGTGACAGAGTGAGACTCTGTCTCTAGAAAAATTAAAAACAAAATGCTGGGTCAAAGAACATGAACATTTTTAAGGCTCATGTCAAATCACATTCTTATATACAATATTTTCTCCTTCTTCAAGGAATGTAGAGGTACATCTATCTCACTAAACTCTGGACCAGCATAATCATAACTTTATTTTATATATACACATATGTATCTATATATTAATTTGATGACTAAAACAAAGAATTCATTGTTATTTGAATTCTGTGGGTTCTTTAATTGATTTTTTTAATATTTTTAAGCCACTCCTATTTCTTCTTTTATGAATTATCTGTTGCTATCTCTTGCTCATTTGATATTTGAGGTTTCCATGTTATAATAATATGTTTGAGTTCGTTACAACCTATATCTATAGCAATTGTTTCCAATTGTCTCCCTAACCTAATGGTCTGTTTTTGAGTTGTACCTCTGCTTCTTGTCAGAAGAATGCACAGAAGCAAAGCCAGAGATGCATTAAAACATCTGATGCCTTTGGGAAGGAAGAAGATTTGAGATGGTAAGGAGTTTCTAGACACATGTGCACTACTATAGCTGCAGATAAGACTGGAAAAGTAGGCTGTTAAGGGCTGTACATGGTTGTCTTAATTCATTTTCTTCTGCTGTAAGAGAATACCACAGACTGGGTAACTTACAATAAACAGAAATTTATTTGGCTCATGGTTCAAGAGGCTAGAAAGCCCAAGAGCATGGTGCTGGACCCTGGTGAGGGTTTCCTTACTGTATTCTGACATGATGGAAGGCATTATGCAGTGAGGAAGTGCATGCGTAAAACAGAGAGAAAATTACCTTTTTATCAGGAGCCCACTCTCGAGATAACTATTCCAATCCCAAGAAAATGGCCTTAATCCGTTCATGACAGCAGAGACCTCATGACCAAATCACCTCTTAAATCTCCTACCTCCTCCATTGCCACTTACAATCACAATTAAATTTCAATGTAAGTTTTGGAGCAGACATTCAAACCAGAATAATGGTTCACACTTAGGATTTTTGCTAGCTTTCAATGATGAACTATTGTAGGCTCACAAAGAAAGGAAGTGGTATAATCAGATCCACAAGTTAGAAATATTAGAAGTAGGATTTATAAGTGGGGAGGAGGGTGCGTGTGAAATGAGAAGACCTCTGAGTCTACTCTCGGACTAAGGAAAGAAACTCCTCCCTGATCTCCAGGGTTTGACTTACATGACTTTACGTTTCTTTCTGTTTAATTTTAAATGTTTAAATTTAAGCTTAAACTAAAATATGGAATGGAGAAGAGTCAGAGAAGGAAATAAAATAGGTAAAAATTTACGAAGATAACAGTCGATTCAAAGACATTGTGGGGCTGACATTAGAGGAATACAGACCCTTCTTTTCAAATAGATGCCTGTTTGGTGAACATATTTAGCCATGCTTGGAAATCACATAAAGAAGTAAGAGAGATAAAACTGTAGAACGTAGGCTGCCCTAAGAGTGGAAAAATTGAGTATTATGCAGACTTTAGAAGCATTTGTAGACAAACAGTAAACTTTAAAGTTTTAGGCATGAATAAACAGCTGATTGAGAACATGAACTTGGGAATGTTCAGGAAGAAATGAAAAGAGAGAAAGAGAGAGAAGAGAAGCAAAAAAAGAACATTTAGGAGTTTATTATTTGGAAAATTTCCTGAGGACAATTTGGTGAGATGTTACAGCATTTATGATACATTCATCTTTTAACCTATTTAGGACTCTATTAAAGAAATAGTAGAAAAAAGTATTTAAAAAGATATATGTGCCAAAATGTTCACTGATTTTTAGTTATAATATATGGAAAATTTTTAGTCAGATATCCAACAATACTTTGTTTACTTCGTTGACTGCAAAGACACTTTACCCAAACTCAATTAATTTAAGTCTTAAATTAGTCTTAAATTCTAATTTAAGTCTTCAACAAGTCCATAATGTCAGCTATAGATCCAGGGGCATGGATTTCAGGAATAGGAGAACACTTACAAGGTCTAGACTGAGTAATCTCCTTTCAGTCCTAATCTGCCACTTGAAAACCACGTGCATTTGGCAAGCCATGTAACCTCTATGACTCCATTTCATCTCTAAAATGAGGATAAAAAGTTTTTCCTTTGGTTCTTGTGGAATTGAACACAAGTAAAAGGCCTTTATTTACTTAATTTTTCCCTATTTAAATTAGAAATTTCAAATGAGTGGGTAGGGTGCCAGCCACATACACCGAAGCTGGTGATTTCGAATCCAGCCCGGGCCAGCTAAAACAATGACAACTGCAACAAAAAAATAGCCGGGCATTGTGGTGAGTGCCTGTAGTCCCAGCTACTTGAGACGATGAGGCAAGAGAATCGCTTAAGCCCAAGAGTTTGAGGTTGCTGTGAGCTGTGATGCCACAGCACTCTACGCAGGGTAATAGCTTGAGACTGTGTCTCAAAAAAAAAAAAAAGAAATTTCAGATGAGGAACATCAGTATTTAAAGTATATTATTTTTTATCTTAATAAAAGATAATCTTATTATACTGTGGTTAATATGTTAGCATATCAGTATTCCCAGATACCTTTTTGTTTGATGGGAGGTTGGGCTTTGGGGGGGCAGAGTTAATACTTTGCATGAAATATCTTATCTTATAACAGTGAAATTGCTTTCTCTTTTGTCTTGTGATTTTTTTTGGAGGTGAAATTTAAGTGTTTGTGTGAGTAGTACTATTATACCTATCTTGAGTGTCTTGCTTGTACTGTATCACATCATA
>CAUYRH010140815.1:0-21575 GCA_963574655.1 Perodicticus potto
GAATGAATGTATCCATGAATGAACACAGTTCCTTCCGCCGGGGCAAGGTGAATGAATGTATCCATGAATGGACAGAGTCCATTCATGGAATTGAGGCCTAGGAAATTCACACGTAATTGACCTAGGCATCAGAAATGGAGGTTCCGTCTTTAGTCATAAGTGTAAACTGAAGGAGACATCAAGGTGCAGGTGTTTCCTCGGCAGTTGTCTGGCCTTTGTGGCTATTGGAGCCTCCGGTGGGGGGTTGGAGGTCCCCCTCCTTGCCTATCATACAGCCTGCTGGTTCCTCAGCCGCGCTGCCATCGCACCGACACCACCAAGGTGGAGGCGGCCAGTCCGCCAGCTCCGCTGAGCTGGTCGGGGCACCAAATGTCCTGCATCAATATTATCCAACAATTCCACTCCAAGGTATACTCCCAAAGGAAGCAAAATCAACATCTTAAAGAGTTATCTCCATTCCCATGTTCATCTCTGTGATATTCACAATAGGAAGATATGAGATGAGTCTACATGTTTGCTAACAGAGGAAAGGCTAAACATTGTGGTATATGCACACAATGGAATAACGAAAATAATAAAATTCATCCATTTCTGACAACATGGATGAACCTAGAGAACCGTATGATAAGTGAAATAATACAAGCATTGAGGGACAAATACCACATGATCTCACTCATATGTGAACTTTATAAAAAAAAACAAATAGGGAAAAATATAGAATAGTGGTTACCAGAGGCTGGGATGGTAAGGGGCAGGGAAGGATGGGAAAAGGTGATGAAGGGGCACAGAGTTAGGTAAGAGGAATAATTTTCTGGTGTTCTATATGCATGGTAGAATAACTATAGTTAATGATAATGTATTACATATATCAAAATAGCTAAAAGGTAGAACTTTAATCTTCTCACCAGAAAGAAATTATAAATATGTGAGGTGAAATATATGCTAATTACTCTGATCTTACCATTATAAAATGTATGACTATATCAAAGCATCACATTTTACCAAATTAATATGTACCATATTCTGTCTCAATTAAAAAAATAGTAAAAAGAAAAAATGAAAATTTTGGTATGTTAATTGACAGTGAGTTGTTTACCAAGAATTTGTATTCATAATTCAGATGCATTATATTAACAGAAATCATTTTTGTAATAGAAACCACTGTATGAGTTTGTCTATGTTTATTTGTGTGGATAGAGAGAAGGATGAAGGCACAAAGAAAGAGACACAAGGAAAAAGAGAGAGAGAGAAAGATAGAGAGAGAGAGAATGAGCATGAACTTTGGGACCTAACTTTTTAAAGAAAGTGATTATACATATTGGCTATATTAAGCTATTAAAATGCTTAAATTTAATTGAAACAAGAAGATATATTTTTACATTTCTCTATCTACCAAATGAAAGCCAATTTTAAAGTTAATATAATTATTAACGCATTATTAAACTGCTTAATGAGAGTACAGAGGGTATATTTTAGTAGTCATGCTGTATTGAGTCATATGCTGGTAAATTCTGGAACACTGTAGGCAATTTCATATACCATAATTTAAAGGTGATAAGCTTAAGTTATTAATTGGAAAGCAAAGGTGCTAAAATATTTCTTAAAATATTAAAATGGAAATAAAAATGAAGGTTATTTTGTCCCTCTACGAAGATACATGGGTTTAAAAACAAATGATTTCCACCTTGAAATACTTAGATTTTTCATAGATAATGAAATTTGCTTTGTGTTACTCTGAATAGTAGAATTCATACTCAAAAAGGGTCTTTAACTTCTTGTGGCTTCCTAAGTAAAATTTTATGTCTGTCTCTCAGAAATTCTCATTAAATAGTCTTTGAGTAAGAAATTCAAGTATTCTGTATTTTGGTTCCCTTACTTTTCTAGTGATATTAGCACTCATCAAACACTAAATATTTTCTCCTGTACTATCTTCCTTGAACTAGAATATACTTTTAACCTTCTTGAATGCACCTAGAATCCTAGCTACTCAGGGGACTGAGCCAAAAGGATCACTTAAGCCCGAGACACTGAGGTTGCTGTGATGTATGATGCCACAGCTGTCTAGCCAGGGGCAACAGAGTGAGATTCTATCTCCAAAAATTATCAATCAATCAATCAATCAATCAATAAATAAATGTATTACATGTACTTTAGTGGTCAAGTATGAGAAGAAAGTGCTGTGAATGACTCCTACTTCTTTAGCTTATGCTCAGGAAAAAGGCCCATGGGGAAATGCCTTTTGACATTCCCAATGGGAATGAAGCTGCTATGTTCCTGAAAACAAAACCTAAGCAAAGACAGTTTAATATATTGCTACCTAATTAAATCTTATCATAATTGTAAACTAGAGTATTTATAAGGAGTGGAGAACATGGAGTAGACTTGTGGCATGTAAAGTTGACTGGACATACCAAAAAAATCTACAATGATTTTAATAGACACATATTGGCAAAACAGACTATGAATGAACTTAATGTAAAAGAACTTGTGAGCCCACTATCTGAAAGCATTTTGAAAGAACTACTCAGTTGTCAGTAATCACATATTCTTCAATATTATCTTCAAATATGGCAAAGATAACAAAAAGGGAAGGCCATTCTAACCAGGAAGGTCAAAAGTTACAAAGAGAAATTCTTTAGGATGCAACTCAACACAAGCAGAACTTAGTCAAGAAATTTTCCCCATCTTCAGAATTGAAAAACTAAAATAACTACCCACTCTAATTTTAAAATAGACATTAAAATAGTGTTATTTTGTGTCCCTTTTATTATTCTATGTTTTGAATTGGAATATATATTGTAATTATTCTGCACTCTTTCTCATGGGCTATGTGAAGGGTATATAAATTGTCTTTTCTAGCCTTCACTTTAAAAGAAGCCAATTCTAGAAAAAAGAAAAAGTCAAGAGGAAAAAATATAACAGTTGATACTTCAACATGTGATGACACCTTCTACAAATAAAACAGAAAGGGTAAGCATATCAGATCAAAGTGCATGTTAACAGCCCAGGACTGAGGAAGATTAGAGCGTGAGATCTTACCTTACCTACAGCAGGAGGGATGAATGGAGCGGACAAGGGTAAGGAAAGCTCAGAATGATGGCAGCCACTGTTATCCTAAAAAACCCATTACATACATGGCACTGCTCAGCAGACCCTGGTGAGATCAGAGGAGCCCAAGTGCCGCCACTTGGAGTTGCTAATTCACATATAAGGCCTTCTGTTATAAAGTTAGGAACTGAATGTTCTGAGGACCATGGTACCACTGAACAAAGTACACTTAGTAATGCACTTAGTAATCACTAACAATAAATTTAAAATAAAAATGCTTTGAAGATACAACCACTTTAAGATAGTAAGATACTGTGTCAGCTTATAACCTATGAAGAGAAATCTATTTAATGTATACTAGGATGATTAATAACATTACTGAGGCTGACTTTTACTGTGAAGGTGCAAAAGAAATAAAGGGAAACAGGAAAACAGAGCAGCTCTTTGAGGAAATATGCTTGCTATTCCCTAGAATTTCTGAGTTTTCTGTAAGTAAAAGTGAAACTGTCGATCTCTTAAAAAATAATAAAAATAGAAGAAGCCAATTCTAGTATAGAAAATGTAAATCAACATATCAAATGATATGTAACACTTTTCCTGGGATGAGTTCACAAACTTAAGTGTCCTACCTTGTGTTTCATTTACAAGAAAATACCAAACTTTCTTTTGAAGTGGCTGCATCCCTCTAGCCTTCGCATCCCCTCTAGCAATGAATGAAAGTTCTTTTTGTCCCACATCCTTGTCAACATTTACTGTTATCACTGTTCTGAATTTTGACCATTATAACAGGTGTGTAGTAGTATGGGATCTCATTTTTGCAAAGGCAGAGTTTTAAAAATCTAGATGATTTTTCTAACCCCTTAAATTTTCCCTTGAATCCTACCTTGCATCTCAGCTAGCTTTCTTCCTGCCCAATATGGTCCTAAAACCATCAGCATAACTAAAGTATACATTGTAGCTTTCTGTCGTGGTTAGTTGCACAAGTCCTGCCCTCTGTTCTTGGTAGCTAACTCCCAGTACCTAACCTCACCTCCAAACTCACAGTTGTTTAAGGGGCTAGTAGAAAGAAAAGCAGGTCAATTTGCCAATTATTTAAGACATGAGATTGATGGATAACCCTTAAATTATCTATGTATTTGCAATTCTGAAAATAACCAGTCGCTAATTGGTTCAGTCTGAATTTTGCTCCTACAGATCTAAATAAATTAATAACCAAACTTCTACATATTTCTTTGTTAAATCATAGCTGTTTACATTAGTGCAATCAAGGGATATAATGTGCTGGTTTCATATACAATCTGAAATATTTTCCTCAAACTGTTTAACATAGCCTTACTTATTGTAGGAAAACATTTGTATTCTGCATTTAGTAAGTTTCACTTGTACCCTTCTAAGATGCACCATAGTTATGGCCCCACCAATTACCCTCCCTCCATCCAACCTCCCCCCTCCACTCCCCTCCCTTGCCCCTTTCCCCATATTCTTGTGCTATAATTGGGTTATAGCCTTCATATGAAAGCTATAAATTAACTTCATAGTAGTACTGAGTACATTGTATACTTTTTCTTCCATTCTTGAGATACTTTACTAAGAAGAATGTGTTCCAGTTCCATCCATGTAAACATGAAAGAGATAAAGTCTCCATCTTTCCTTCAGGCTGCATAATATTCCATGGTATACATGAACCAAAATTTATTAATTAATTTGTGGGTTGATGGGCACTTGGGCTTCTTCTATGACTTAGCAATTATGAATTGGGCTGCAATAAACATTCTGGTATAGATATCTTTATTATAATGTGATTTTTGGTCTTCTGGGCATATACCTAGTAAAAGAATTATAGGATCAAATGGCAGGTCTATTTTTAGGTCTCTAAGTGTTCTCCAAACATCCTTCCAAAAGGAACATATTAGTGTGCATTCCCATCAGCAGTGTAGCAGTGTTCACTTTTCTCCACATCCACACCAGCATATCTGGTTTTGAGATTTTGTTATGTGGGCTAATCTTACTGGAGTTAGATGATGTCTCAAAGTAGTTTTGATTTGCATTTCTCTGATGATTAAGGATGGTGAGCATTTTTTCATGTCATTCTGTCCATTTTTAAAAGTGATTGCTTGATTTTTCTTGCCCTTTTGCTTGACTTCTTTGTACATTCTGATTATTATCCCTTTCTTGGATGTACAGAGGGTACCAAAAATATATATACATTTTAAGAAAGGAAAAACTGTAGGGCGGCACCTGTGGCTCAGTGAGTAGGGTGCCGACCCCATATACTGAGGGTGGTGGGTTTGAACCCAGCCCCGGCCAAACTGTAACAAAAAATAGCCAGACCTTGTGGCAGGAGCCTGTAGTCCCACCTACTCGGGAGGCTGAGGTAAGAGAATTGCTTAAATTGGAGGTTGCTATAAGCTGTGACACCACAGCACTTTACCAAGGGTGACAAAGTGAGATTCTGTCTCTAAAAATAAAAAAAAAAATGGAAAAATTGTATTAAATTTGTAATGCTCAAGTCATGTTTGGCTTATACAATTATAAGAGGTACTCAGTGTGACTTGTATTTATTATTATCTTGATATAACCTCTCTGTATAATATTGAGAATTGCAATCTTAATATATATTTTTCTAGTTTTAAAATATGTATATATTTTTTGGTACCTCTATTTCAGCAGGGATCAAAGGTCTGCTCCCAGCTGCTTCTGGATAAGACCACCAGGATGGGCTGAAATTTCCCCACCCACCCAGCCAGAAAGTCTGCTTGTGGAGATGGGGCTGTCTGAGATTCCCAATCTGGAAGTCTGGAGCAGGCTATACTCTTCTCCACAATCCACTACTCTGCAGATTTTCCTGGCATCTGCCAGAAGACAGGAGCTCAAGCCAGACAACCTTCCTGGCCAGTTCTGTGATGCTGGCCAGGAGGATTCTTGCCCAGGATCCAGTCTCGAGCTGAGAATGTGGTCCTCCTGTGGGGAAAGGGTTCTCCCAATCTTCCCATGCAGGCACCCTCACCCCCCAAAACTAACTCAATATATAGCTGGGGCTATGGGATCTGGCCTGTAGGCCCATCTCTGCCTCCTCAAAATCAATTCCCAAGCATGCCAAAGAGAATCACACTGGTCCTGAGCTGTCTGCAGGATACCCAAGAAGGGTCAGTGGTCCCTCTGCCTCAGGGTATCCACCATTTTGGTGGAGTTGCTGGGCAATCAGTGCCATGGAGGGCACAGCACTCACAATCCAAGAATCCTTTGGTTTCCTGTGGGACCCCAGGGGGTCAAGTCTGAGCCTACTCTCTGTGAAAGCCTCTAGGCTGCTGTGGGTGGGAAGGGGAAGGAGAGAAAAAGAGTCCAGTTGGAGGAGAGCTGGCACTCTGCTTGTCTTGCTCTGGGAAGCTGCCTGCCCAGTATGTCTAGGCACTGGTGTCAGGCAGATCCCTTGGACCCACTGGACCCTTGTGGCTCCTGCAGTCTGAACTGTTGTTGGGAAATGTCTGTGTGGGAGGAACAAGATCAAACCCAAGGAGTCAAAGTCTCCTAGAGAAGACAAAGTTTATGGTGGCTGGAGAAGCAGCATGGTGCCTGCTGTCCCCACTCTGTCTGTGGAGAGGGGAGGCACCTCAGGGGAGGTGGGTGCCTGGCGGCAGCATCTCTGTTCTCAAGTTGGTGGAAAGTCTCCAGCAGCCCAGGAACCTGTGGACAATCAGAAATGTGAAGGAGGGAAAAACAAACTTCTTCACCTTCCCTCACACTGACTACCAGCCTCTCAGGGGTGCATCTGTGATGACGCTCTGCTCTTTCCTGTTCTTCTCAGGAACTTCTTCCCATGGAGTCTCCTGAAGGTTCTGGCACCCACATTGACCCACCCCTGATCTATGTCTGTCTATCTGTCTTTTTTTTTTCTCTTTCATCTAAACCTCATCCTTCTTACTGAGACGCTCTGGCAGCCGCTGTCTGTGGTCAGCCATCTTGCCAAAAGCATCTATCATGTTAGTGTAAGTCCAGACAATCCATAGATTCATCACTCTTTAAAAAGATCTTGTGTGTTAACAAGAAATAATGTGTCTGGAAATGAAGAACCTCGTTTTTTATCTTAGCTGTAGGATTAACCTCATTCACCCACTCAGTCATTTCACATATATTTTATTGATTTTCCTGAATATAGTGGCATTATGGATATGACAGCCATCTTTCCATTCATCTTCTAGGCTGGCCAGCTGTTCCGACTTTCTGCACTGATGCTCCATTCGCTTTAACACCTTCAGGTACATCCCTAAGAAACTATCACACAAGGTAAAGAATAAAAACTTTCTATAGAGATGCAGATTAAGTATATTTTTGCAAAGGTGAACAAGAAATAAGTACTTGTGTTGTACCTAGTACTGTGCTAGGTATTAGAAATACTGAAATGAGTTAACATTTAGCCCCTGATGTGAAGGTAAAAATATGCCATGATAGTAAAATACTATATATTATATATATAGGTATAAAAAATTGAGTACTTCTATAGAGATACCTAATTATTGTGTGGCTTTAAGTAGATATCTAATGTTCTTGGAAAGAATCTCTTCCATTTTTCCCCTCTAGATCCATCTATCTCCTTTTCCTTAGCCTTGATGGAATTTTTCCTCAGACTCTTCCCTTCAAGGAAACATGAATCGTTTCCTTCAGCTAACAGTCCTAGCTCTTCTCAATCTGATTCTCTGTGTAGGGGTTTCTTCAATATTCTTTCCTTTCCATAGTCTCTTTGGGGTCACAGCAGGTCAATAATGCCCACTCTGCTATTAATAGCCCCCAGGGTCAGTCAGGAATATCCTTGGCATTTGTACACCTTTCAACATACTTCCATAAATGAACCTTCCTACAATTATAATAACAGGAATATATCATTAATTTCTTTCTAGTGCCTTAACCATGCACAGTTTCCATTGAAATTGGTGCAGAGCTATGCATGGTAAAATATTATCTCTAAAAGTGGCATTTCACAGTCATTGATAAATAGGGAATTAGAAAACCATAAAGAGGGCTTGGCGCTTGTTGCTCGAGCAGTGGTTAGGGCGCCGGCCACATACACAGAGGCGGGTGGGTTTGAACCCGTCCTGGGCCTGCTAAACAACAACTACAACAACAAAAAAGTAGCCTTGCATTGTGGCGGGTGCTGGTAGTCCCAGCTACTTGGGAGGCTGAGGCAAGAAAATCACTTAAACCCAAGAGTTTGAGGTTGCTGTGAGTTGTGATGCCACAGCACTCTACCGAGGGTGACATTGTAAGGCTCTGTCCCATGAAAAAAGAAAGAAAGAAAGAAGGAAAGAAAGAAAGAAGGAAAGGAAGGAAGGAAGGAAGGACGGAAGGAAGGAAGGAAGGAAGGAAGGAAGGAAGGAAGGAAGAAAGAAAGAAAGAAAGAAAAGAAAATCGTAAAAGAATCACTAATAATCTGATGTCTTTTATCCTTGGTTAATGGGATAAAGGCCCAGAATTGTAGTTTTACATTTCAGGAATATTCTCAAGATTAATACTTGAAGAAGGGAGAGAGTAGTAGGGTTGCTTAGGAGGAGGAACTGAATTGGGATTGAGTTGCAGTAAAAGACTCTGATGATGGCTTGGGGAGCACTGGAGATGGGTTGACCTTTGAAAGTTCTCCAGCTGTCAGGTAAGGCAGCTCGGTCTTGACATTGACCACTCAGAGAGAGCAGGAAGGGAGCATCATCTTGGAAGAGATGGGTCTTTCAGGAAAATTCCCCAGAAAGATCAGCTGAGTGCCTTCTACTGTGTACACTTTCACCTGTTTGGGGGAAGAGAGTACTTTGTTCCAAAAGGGAAGATCTGAATATCAAACACACCATAACATGTATTCCATTTGGTATGGAGGGCTTTTGAACTGGGTTTTGGGGCATTTCAGAGGGAAAATGGGAGACATCATAAAATGTCTTGCTAGCAGAACTAATTAATGGTGACTTTTAGCATGTCACTTACCATTTCTGAGATTCACTTGATCATAACAATCAAGAGTTGGCTACATCTCTTAGATCTTTATGGCTTTAACTTTCTCTGAATGTATGTGGTTCTTGCTATTTTTTGTATGTCATAACAGAAATAATTATTATGAAGTCAGAAATGTTTATCATATTTACTTGTCTTCTTGAATGAGTCCTTAATTAACCTCAAGAGAAGAAAACAGAAAGTAACTTACCAAAAGCCTACTCTACTTCAGTAATTGCACTATGTTCTAACCTGCATAAAATGTATGTGTATCAACACTTTGAAGTTCTTTTCATCTTATTTTCATTATAATTACATGAATATACATTATTAACTCTGCTGTGCTGTCAAGGTAAGAAAAATTAAAAAGAATTATTTTTTTTAATAGAAGTGGCTTGGCGTCATATTCATATGCCGCTACTTAGTAGTTTAACTCAACCTTAGTTTGCTCCCTCATCAGAATGAAGATTTATCTTATTTTGCTTAAAATTTACAATGTATATAAAATACCCTGAAGAATACACAGAAGTAAAAGATATTTAATTTTTTTCTTACCTGTCCTCTCTCTTGTCTCATGCTTTCTTCTTAAGTTCCTTATATGCTTTCTTTCTTCCCTGGCTTTTCCCTTTCTTCCTGGTTGCTCCTTGAGAACAGAGTGTACGAACAACCTTATCTTATTTTTGCAATGACTAACTAGTTCCTTTTGTTTTAAGAACTATTTTTCAAAGTATGATCTATGGGTCACCAAAATCAGAGTCACCAGGTTTCTTTGTAAAGAATTACAACAATATGATTCAGAGTAACTGAAGTTATACTTCTCTGTGGCATCAAAATTCTCAAATTAGTCTCATACACGTGAAATTTGGAACCTCTAAACCAGGAGAGTGACAAAATTATTTGCCAGATAAAAATGTGTATCGTGGTTGGTCCTGATGATCTTTGTTTAAGGAACTGTGAATAGTCAGCAAAAGAAGAGAGCAAGATGAACATGTTTGTTTTAATATACTGAAGTTTTGTTGTCTATTTCCTATGATGTGACAAATTAGGAACAATGCTGGGTCTAGCTGGAGTCCCCACAGATTCACATCTCAAATACACAATAAAGAATTCCACATAGTCTATTAAATCATCACATTGTATCCTATAAATGACTACAGTTATGATATTAATTAAAAATAATAAAAAAAAGAATTAAGAAACTTTTGTTTCTTGGAATGTGGTTATCATAAAGAAGTAAGATAAAGCTTTCTGAGGTTTGTGGCACTATCCCAAATGATACAGATTCTTCTGCTATGGAGAGAGTAAAACCTGGCTAAGACTCAATGACCAGAAACTGAAGAATTATAGATATCTATATAATTAAAGAACTTTGTTATCAGACATTTCTGCTATACCACTTCACCATTTCTCTGCTTTGAGGATCAACATTTTTCTTTTTCTTTTTTTTTTGAGACAGAGTCTCACTATGTCACTCTTGGTAGGGTGTCGTGGTCACAGCTCACAGCAACTTCAAACTCTTGAGCTTAAGCAATTCTCTTGCCTCAGCCTCCCAAGTAGCTGGGACTACAGTGGCCTGCCACAGCACCCAGCTATTTTTTGGTTGTAGTTGTCATTGTTTGGTAGGCCCAGGCTGGGTTCAAACCCGCTAGCTCCAGTGTATGTAGCTGGTGCCCTAGCCACTGACTTATAGGCGCCAAGCCAGGATCAATGTTTTTCTATGTATTCTTTCCTGTACCTATAAAACATCTTGTCCGATTACTAAAATTTCTCTTCATTTTCTCAACAAAAACGTAATCTATATGGAGCATTTCCTGACTAATTTGTTTAGGATTAAATACTTCTTCTTCCTTTTTTCCATATAATGTTGGGTGGCTGAGACTTCAAAATGTTGGAAACATTTTCAAATATAAAATTTAAGGGAGATGACACTAGGAGAAAGGCTGGGCCTAAGTGACTGGACCTCTTTAAATCAAAAACATGAAGACTGTTTTTTCCTGTAATTAATATACATGTTTACAATTGGCTTGAGTTACATTTATACTATAAAAATATAAATATGGGTCACTATTTAGTATGAGACTATTCATAATTATGGGAAATAAAAATCACTAAAATGGGCATAAAAGAAATATTTCAGGTAAACTTTGCCTTCTTCCCTTAAAAAAAAAAAAGTTGTGTTTTCATTGAAAAAGTGCTTGTATTTGATATGCGGAGTATTAAGCCTTTCTAAAATATGGGATAGTTCAAAGAAACGGAATTGGGAGGTTTGAAATATCAAAATTTCCCAATTGAGATATCCCTTCCTAATACATTGTTGTCATGGAGGCACTCTTATGTGTTTTATTGTTTACTGGTATAACTTGTCTGGCAATAAAACTTGGGGTTTTGTGCAAGCTATATATAGCTACCCAATTGAAAAAATATTTTTTTAATTCCTTGCTTCACATTAATATCATGCCGAGTTCTTATGATTTCTCTGACATTATTGAAATAAAAATATATCATAGGGACCAAAAGACTGTGAGTTAAATCCCAGGGAATTAAGATGATTTTATTCTGAAATCTCCTGCATTATTACATTAGTACTTCCATGTCTTTGAAAATTTATATTGAAATGGTTATTTACAGAAATGTTTCAGTTCTAAGGGATAATACTAAGATCAGTGAATTAATTAAGTATAATTTAGAAGGAATTAGGATGATACCTGTTATATTGTTCATATCCAAGATTCTATGACTATTTTTGTCTTTATGATAAAAAAAGTGCATAGTAATTTTTAGAATGTTTACTTTATTCCTTAAAATTCCCCAGCCAGACTAGTTTAGACATATGTCTAAAGTAAATTCATCTCTTTGAATAAACTTAAAAAAAAAAAAAACATATATGAAGAAGTAACCTTTTCTTCATTTTACAAATTAGGACATCATATATAATTTTATCACAATAATTGAATTGTGAATTGAATTGAATTCTATGCCAATTTATTAATAATTTGAGAGTTCAAAAAAATTAAAGTAGCAAATCTGAGTACTACCACTGATGATCTCCACCTTGGAATTAGTCACACCAATTGTTATATGTTTCCTTCTTGAAATTTTCACATCACTTTAAAATGCATATTATGCTCTTTTCCCATTTAAAATGAAAACTTAATCTTTCACCAGGTATTGCTTTTATAAAAATAAAACTCTTTTTTAGTGTCTACATGATATTTACATCCTTGGATGCATGTTAATTTATGTTACAGTTTTTAATTTGGGGGGATTTGTAGGCAGTTTACAGCATAGAGCTAGGGTTGGTGAACATATTTGAAAATATGACTTCTTATTTGTATGATTTTTATTATATGTTTTAAATTTTTCTTATTATTTATTTCTTTTTAAATTATTAAAAAATTTTAAAACAGCTCTTAATAACTATATATATGTATATCTATATATAGTATATTTATGGGCACATGTGATGTTTTGCTATAAGTATACAATGTCTGAAAATCAAATCAGAGTAATTGGTGTATCTTGGGGTATCCATCACCTTAAGTTTTCATCATTTCTTTGTTTCATTAGGAACATTCTAATTCCACTCTTTTAGTTATTTTGTAATACACAATAAATTATTATTAACTATAGCTACCCTGTTATACTAGATCTTGTTCCTTCTATTTAGTTGTATTTTTCCCCCATTAACTATCCCCACTTTAGTCCTCCTTGTCCATTACCCTTCTCAGTCTCTGATAATGATCATACTACTCTCTATGTCCATACTTCTCTCTTAGTTCATTTAAAAAAGTTTTATAACCCATATATAATGGAGAATGTGTGAAATGTGACCTTCTGTGCCTTATTTAACTTAGCATAATGTCCTCCAGTTCCATCAATGTTTTTGCAAATAACAGGATTTAATTCCTTTTTATGGCTTAACAGCATTCCCTTGTTTATGTGGACCACGTTTTCTTTATCTGTTCATCTGCTGATGGCACTTTGGTTGATTTAGATGTTGGCTCTGGTGAACAGTGCTGCTGTAAACATGGGAATACAGATAGATCTTTGATGTATTGATTTTTATTCTCTTTGAGATATGTGCAGCTGTAAGATGGCTAGATCATATGGTGATTTTATATTTAGTTTTCAGAAGAACCTCTATACTGTTCTTCGGTGTGGTTGTACTTACATCCCACCAACATGTATGAGGGTTCCCTTTCCTCAGACCTTCGCCAGTATTTCTCATTGCCTCTTTTTTTGATAAAAGTCATTTTAAGGGGGCTGGAATGATATCTCATGGTAGGTTCAATTTGCTTTTCTCTAATGGTAAGTGATATTAGACATTTTTCATATGCTTATTAGCCATTTGTAAGACTTTTTGGGGGAAGAGAAATACCTATTCAAGTATTTTTTAAATCATATTATTCGAGTTGTTCCTATGAAGTTTTTTGAGCTCCTTGTGTATTCTGCTTATTAATCCCCTGTTAGATGGTAGTTGCCAATATTTTCTATCATTCTGTGGGTGACCTTTTTCTTTTCACTTTGTTTTGCTGTGCAGACTGTTTTAGCTTGATGTGATCCCATTTGTCTATTTTTGTTTTGGTTGCCTGTGCTTTTGAAGTATTACTTAAATAAATCTTTTCCCAGATCAATACACTGGAGTGTTTTTTTGTTTGTTTGTTTGTTTTTGGTGTTTTTGCAGTTTTTGGCCAGGGCTGGTTTTGAAACCACCACCTCTGGGATATGGGGCCAGTGCCCTACTCCTTTCAGCCACAGGCACCACCTCCTGGAGTGTTTTAATGTTTTCTCATAGAAGGTTCATAGTTTCAGGTCCTAGAGTTAAGTTTTTAGTCTATTGTGATTTCACTTTTATATGTCAGGAGCAATAGGAGTCTTGCTTCATTCTTCTGTGTATGAATATTCAATTTTCTTAGCACCATTTTTTACGGATCTGTCCTTTCCCCAAGGCATACTTTTGGAAACTTTACAGACAATGAGTTGACTGGAAATGTGTGGATATCAACAGTAGCATGCTGTTTTGGTTACTATAGCTTTGTAATGTAATTTGAAGTCAGTTGTTTTTTCCAGCCTTGTTATTTTTGCTGAGGATGACTTTGGTTAACTTGGGTCTTATATGGTTCTATATAAATTTTAGGGTTATTTTGTTTCCATTTCTATGAAGACTATAATTGGTATTTTGACCAGGATATTATTGGATCTGTAGAATGCTTTGGGTAGTACAAAATTTTGATAGTAATAATAGTATGAACAAGGAGTATCTTTTCAATTGTTGCATCCATTCAATTTCTTTCAATGATGTTTTATAGTTATAACCTTAAAGATTTTTTATTTCTTTGGTTAAGTTTATTTCTAAGTATTTTATTTGTAAATATTATAAATGGGATTACTTTCTTGAATTCTTTATTCTGTTGGCATTTGTAAATGGCACTGACTTTTGGATGTTGATTTTATATCCCGACACTCTACTGAAATTATTAGATCTAATAGTTTTTTGATGAAGTATTTAGATTTTTCTAAATATAAGATCATATCATCTACAAACAGTTATAATTTGACTTCTTCCTTTCCAGTTTGGATGCCCATTATTTCTTTTGTCTGATCATTCTAGCTAGGAGTTCAGCAGTCTCAAAAATGGTGGAAGTGGGCATTCTTGTTTTGATCCAAGGCTTAGAGAAAAGGCTTTCAGTTTTTTCCTATTTGGTATGACCCTAGCTGTGGGGCTATCTTATGTGACTTTTATAACCTGAGTTATGTTCCCTCTGTACCCTGTCTTTTGAAATTTTTTATCATAAAGGGATTTTGAACTTTATTGAATGATTTTTTAGCACCAACTGGAATAATTATATTTATAATTGATTATATAATTATATTTAAATATATAATTTATATGTTTTTTTCCTTCTGTTGATAGGATGTATTATGTTGATTTATTTATGTTTGTTGAACCATCTTTGCATCCCTGGGAAGAATCTCACTTGATCATGATATAATATGTTGTTGCATTTGATTCACTGGCATTTTACTGAGCATTTTTACTTTTTTGTTCATCAGATGTGTTGCCCTGTACTTTTCATGTTTTGTTGTGTCTGTTTTGACATCAGGATAATGACCTCATGGAATGAGTTTTGAAATATTCCATTCTCCTCAAATTTTTTTGAAATAAACATTTTTTTTTCAAATTATCCAAAAGAAGAAAATCTGTATTTGTCTCTTAGAGGTAATCAATATAAAAAGTCATACTTTTCCCTGGTTGGTTATTTTAATTTCAAAATGATTGATTTTTATCAATCCATTTGCTCTTTGAGAAATTTAAATGCAACAGATTATACAAGTTTACTTTGTGAATAAAGTTTTAGAGATATTATCTTGAACACAGTATGGATCATTTACTTTAATGTTACATATGATGAAGAAAAGTGATTGTAAAAAATATGACTGGAAATGGATTTTTGCTAATATAATCGCTTTTTTAAATGGATTAGTTGATATTCCAGCAAGGGAAGGAGGGGAATAGAATTGCAGTCCTCAACTACCTGGGCTGCACACAGGTACCCGCAGGATCTGGGCCACGGCTCTGCCAACCATGCCCTCACCCCCGCCATCCATGGACAAATTCTCTTCCCAGGGAGTTGCAGTTTCATGAAAGAGAATTTGTCCATGGGCGGTGTGGGTGAGGGTAGTCCAGGAAGAGGAGGAAGAGGGGAGGGCAGGTGGGAGGTTGGGTGGACGGAGGGTAAACGGTGGGACCTCACCTATGGTGCATATCGCAAGGGTACATGTCAAATCTGTTAAGAGTAGAGTATAAATGTCTTAGCACAGTAATTAAGTGAGGTGAAGGCTATGTTAACAAGTGTGATGTAAGCATTCTAAATTGTATATAAAGTCAGCACCCTGTACCCCATAAATGCATTAATGTAAATAGTTATGATTTAATAAAAAAATTAAGAGAAAAAACGATACTACAACTCCCCATCACTTGCATCACGGCTGAGCTCCACCCACTCCCCCGTCCCTGCCAAGTCCATGGAAAAATTGTCTTCGATGAAATCAGTCCCTGGTGCCAAAAAGGGTTAGGGACCGCTGAGATAGAGCATCCACACTTGGTAATTTGCAGCAAGTTTAATATAGTCATTGTTTATTAAGATGCGAGCAGGGTATAAGGTAAAAGGGTGAAACCCCCTGGAGCCAGCAAATGAGGAATGATCTAAGCCCCAGGACTGAGGGAACAGGAGGGGATTATTAGTGGAATGAGGATAAGCGACCCGGCAACCTGACGGGCACTTTGGCCTTCCTTACAGTAAAGGGTGGCCCACAGTGTGCAGGCTAGATTTGTGAGAAATAAAACTCTCTGGTTTGAGACTCCTTCCACCCTCTGACCTCATTTTGGAGTCTCCCATTGGCTAAACCTTTTTGGCCCACAGAGAGCCAAGGAGGTTTGGGTAGAGGTAATTTTCCTGGGCCAAGCAGAGTAGAGTAGCGTCAGAGGGCAGCTGGTTTGGCAGTTAAAAGCATTCTCATCTTTACAGGGATTCTAAGATAAATCCTTGGGGTTGAAGCAGATAGTTTTGTGAATCAATAATCACTCTATGTATTTTTGGTTTGTAAATAGTGGTAGAACTTTATACGATAAAGCAAAATGGAAAAAAAATGTATGTACAAAAATGCCTGGTTGAACTTCAGCTGGGGGGGCGGTTAATATAGCTACGAATAATTATAGCTTTTACAATTAATTTGTTTTCATGTATTCATTTAGTTAGTTCTTGTCTCTCTCATATGATCCTCCTTAGGTATTAGAGGGTTTAAGTAGCTTGCCCACAAAGGCATAAGCGAAGAAGGAGAGAGCCAAATTTTAGCATAGCAATTCTTTAGTGTTACCACAATCAAATAGTGTGCTCTGCATAAAGTGGACACCATCCTTCTAATAGGGAAAATACCCTCACTATGTTGTATTATAACCCTTTCCACTTCCCTTTATTCTCACAAAAGCAATGATCTATTTTGTTTTGTTTCTGAGGTTGTTTACCTGTCTGTATCTCTCCCATTTCATCTAATTTTTTTTTTTCCTGGTATTATTCCCTGGAAAGCAGATTCTGACATCCAGATAACCATGCAGAACAAATTAGTAGGAAATGTTCTTAGGATCAATGTCTGAACAAGGGAGGTGTCTACAGGATGGACAGCTGAGGGACTGGGCCTATTTGGGGACCCAGCCTATTTGGGGACTGAGAGTTTGTACCCTCGTGGTGATTAATCCTTGGATGTAGGCTGCCTCAGGAAACAGGCGTTGCACTGGATGATGTTGTTATAATCATCTGGGGCAACCCACAAGGAAAACTAACAACTGACAGCTATGGGTCGTTTTGGCAGTGTTCCCATTGGGTGGAAGAGTAAGTCTTTAATTCCTGAAAAGGGATCTGTCTGCCTGGTGCATCACAGGATGCACCACAGTAATTATGAATCTCTTCTTTAATTCATAAGTGAAATAGTGTAAAATATGCATGTGTATGCCTACACATATGTACTCTGTTGTATACATAAATATATAGCTATAAATATCAAAGAAGAAGGTTACAGCATAGTCAATTAAAAGATAGTTACTCCAGCAATACTGTGTAAATTATTTAAGCTATATCCTTACATATGCAAAAATGTGTATGTCCATTTCTATTCCATCAACTATATTCTGGCTATTCCTAGATAGAAGAGACTTATTTAAAAAGCTTGTGAATTCCTCAACTGCGAAAATCAATGTGTTCATATGTTAAATTCGTTTCAGATCCTGGAATTAAGACAATTGATTGCTGTCCATAATAGGCTCAATTTATGAATTCCTGCATCTAGATGATAGATGAAATTGTAAATTCTACATGCTTATGAATTAAAGAAAAACAAATAGAGCCTTTGGATGGCCTTGATTTTATGTTCATAGTTGCACAAATTTATTTTTATTTTTATATTCAGGTTTATAAATGAATTCATTAATTTAACTTCCTACCTAACCTCAAACTGTTTTTTTGGTAATTTGAGAAATGGATGTAGAAAAATCAAGCCTCCCCTCTCTGATGAGTTCTAGGAGGCAAAACCAGAGCATAGCAGAGATTTCAGAGAAAGGGAAAAGAAACAGCTGTACTCTATACACTTTATTTCACTTAATCTTCACAATACACTCTAATCCAGAGTCCAAGTTAAAGATTTTAGATTAACTTCTCTGTGGTCACACATGAAATATTTTTGCAGAGCCAGGATTAAAACCGAGTTCTATTAACCAAAAGTCCAAGTTTTAATACACTGTCCTGTTTCACCTGGTAGGGAAATGTTTCAAAGGTAAACTTGAATCTGAGATGTCTAAATGGACGCCTATACAAGATGAGTGCCCTGGTGTAACCCCGGGTAGTTTCTTTGCCTATTCTTCCTATTTTCCATTTTTGATCTGGATATGGGAGTATTCCTCTTTGGAAAAGAATGGGTGCAGTTGTGTGAAAAAAAAAAACTATTAAAAATGTTAAAATCTTAAAGCAAATGAACCATTAACATGTTCAAATAAAAGTTAAATGAAGCTTCTGGGATTCACTCGGAGATTTGGTTTAAGATTCATCAGTTCTTGGACAAGCTTGCACCTGTCCACAGATTCTACTTTTCCTCCTTTAATAATTCAGCTGCTGACAGTTGGAGCTTTGCTTCTGCTTCATTACTCTGCTCCTGGGAAGTAGTATTTTCTCAAAATTTTGGTGACATTTTCATTTCTCATGTTTAAAGCATCCCTCTCCGCCTCTTCCAGGGGTCACACATTTCCACCATCTCAGACAGATGGACTCTCTCATTTTCATTCAACCTGGTAGTGTTCAGATCCAGGTACTGATTTTTTCCTTTCATTTACCGCTGCTCATTTACATCTTGGCCCTTTAGATAGAGCTGTCAGTCCTCTTCCTTTTCATTTTTTTTCCCTCCAAATCACAACTCATGGAATTTGCACCAGTGGAGATATTTTATATTATTCTAAGGATATAAAGAACTCTTTATATTAGGAATGAAAAGTTGATGAAATGAAAGTAGAATTAGTATAAAATGGTTTTTCCTCAGTAACATTTGCAATGAGAAAAGAATCAAAACATATTTTAAATGTATATTTTTCATGTTTTGAGAATAATCTGTATACATACATATGGGACTTTCCCTCTATTTCTGATGGTTTAATTTTCAATATTTAAGGCATGGCTTGGATGTCAGTACCTTCAAGTACCTCCTATGTTTTTCTTCTGAATTTCCAAGCACACTCATGTGACCTATACTGAGGCATATTTTATCAACTCAAATATTGTAACACATGCTGATGTGTTTTTCATGAGTCAGAGTATTTGAAACTAGCAAGTTTCAGAAAACAGGAATGAATTTGGAGGGGGAAAAAGTAGAAAAACGATTTAGAATCAGGCCTCAGGCTCTTAATGATTATGAGACATTAATTTGGTTGCTTTATCTTTATAAGCCTTATTTTTTCTTATCTCTAAAATGGTGCAAACACCAGTGCCTATCTTATAGCACTATTATGAGAACCAAATTAACAACTATGTAGAATTCTTAAAATGTTAACATAGCATGTGAAATATGCTACATTTTAGAAGATGCTTTATTATGTTATTGATATGAAGAGTTTTGGAGATTAAAAGCCTGAGGTCTCAGATGGCAAGGTGATCATCCACTCTTGAATTGTAGCACTTTTATCTAAGAAATGAGAAAAAAACAAAACAAATATCAAACAACAAAAAAAGAAATTTCTCCTTGGCCTTGGTACAAGACAGGTTTTTTTTTTTTTTTTTGCTTTTTGTTTGTTTGTTTGTTTGTTTTATAGAGATAGAGTCTCACTTTATCACCCTCAGTAGAGTGCTGTGGCATCACACAGCTCACAGCAACCTCCAACTCCTGGGCTTAGGCGATTGTCTTGCCTCAGCCTCCCGAGTAGCACCTATAGGGACTATAGGCACCTGCCACAACACCCTGCCATTTTCTTGTTGCAGTTTGGCTGGGGCTGGGTTTGAACCAATGACCCTTGGTATATGGGGCCAGCGCTGTATCTGCTGAGCCACAGGCGCCACCCAAGACAGGTTTTGTTTGTTTGATTCTGTTGATGTTGTAGTAGTAACTCTTGATAGTATTCTCATTGTGTCCTCAAATAAATCAGCCCAGTGGCTTAGCATATTGTTGCATTATTCTTTTATAACCGGTTTATTGAGATATCATTTTAGAATATTTTCATCATCAAGAAAGAAATCTTGCACTTTCTAGCTAACATCTTCCTCCCTGCCATACACACACAATATCTCTTCTCCACCGGGGTCCATTCAACCACAAATATATTTTCTCTAAATATAGATTTGTCTATTATGAACATTTCACATAAATAAAATCATGTAATGTACAGCATTTTGTAATTGTCTTCCTTCATGTGGTGAAATGTTTTTAAGGTTTATCCATGTTGTTATTTGTGTAAGTGTTTCATTCTAATTTATGGTTGAATGGATTGTAAGGATATACTTCACATGTATCCATTGACCAATTGGTTTGTATTCACCTTTTGGCTGTTACAAATAATGCCACTGTAGACATTTTTGTTCAAGTTTTGGCCATTTCTATTTAGTATATACCATTTTTATTTCTATTTGGTGTATGCCTAGTAAAATTTCTGAGTTAAATAACTCTTACATTTAACTTTTTGAGGAATTGACAGATCGTTACGCACATTAATTTTACCATTTTACATCCCAAGCAGTAGTTTATGAGGGTTCTGCTTTCTCCCTATCTTCATATTTTCTGTTTGGTTTTTGCTTTTGTTTCACTTTAATGATAACTATCCTCAGGGTGAGAAGTAGCATGTCAGAGTAGTTTTGATATTCGCATACCTGGTGATTAGAAATGCTGACCATCTTCTCGTGTGGTTATTTGCCAGTGGTATTTCTATGGAGAAATGTCAATTTGAGTTTGCCCGTTTTTCAGTTCCATTGTTTGGTTCTTATTGCTGAGTTGTCAGAGTTATTTTATGTTATGAATATAATGTTTTTACCACATACATGCATAAGCTACAGATATTTCCCCTTATCCTATGTCTTATGTTTTACATTTTCAATGGTATCCCTTAAAACACAAAAGATCTTTTCTTTATTTTGTCTTTATCATTTTTTATTTGATCACTGGTGCTTTTGATGTCATATCTAAAAAAGCACCACCACATCCAAAGGTACAAAGCTTTACTTCTTTGTTTTCTTTACGCATTTCATAGATTTAACTCTTACATTTGTGTCAATAATCCAGTTACTCCTGTTGAATGGTCTTGACACTTAGATGGAAATCAGTTGCCCATATAGAAATCATTTGTTTTTCTTTGTTTTTATTATCTTTATCATTAAATCATAGCTGTGTATAATAGTGCAATCAAGGGGTACAATGTGCTGGTTACATATACAATCTTAACTATTTTCATCAAACTGATTAACATAGCCTTCCTGGCAATTTGTTTTATTTTTAAATACAATTTTTCTTTGGAATACTTTTAGGTTTGCATA
>CAUYRH010140816.1:0-30240 GCA_963574655.1 Perodicticus potto
TTTATATAGTGATTAAGAAAATGCTATGAGGGCTATCTCTCACAGTACGATCAAAATGTTTCTGATTGTATATGAAGCACATTCTGCCCTATGATTGCACCAATGTACACAATTATGATTTAATAAAATTATTAAAGAAAAGAAAAAAAAACTAGTGTGTTTATATAATAAAAATGAAGGAGATCAATGTTTCTTTCCCCCCTCCCCTTTTTTTTTTTGCATTATCTTCCAGGAAGCTATAATCCAAATATATAGCTTGATTTTTGAACATGTGAATAATTCTTTGGCTTTTGTAATCAACATTCACATGATTTCATATAAGGGATCACTGGGCTGTATTCTCATCTAGAGGCTTGACTGGGGAAGAATTCACTTCTATGCTCATTTAGGTTATCAGCAGAATTTATTTCCATGTAGCTATCTGACTAAGGATCTTGGCTTTTGTCTGACTGTCATTTGGAGGCTGCTCCCAGTTTCTTCAGGTTGTCTGAAATTCCCTGCCACATGGTTCTCTCAATAGGCAAATCACAATATTGCTCTTTGCTTCTTCAAGGCCAGCAGGTCAGCCTCTCTTTGAAGTATGCTAAAAAAGAATCCTATATGACATAATGCAATCATGAAAGTGACATCCTATTAACTTTATTGTATAACAAAACCTAATCAAGAGATAGACATCATATTATTTTTGCCACATTCAAGTGGCTAGAAGCAAGTCACAGGTTCCTCCCACACCTCAGAGAAATACCATCATGCAATAACACCAAAGGGTGAAGATCATGAGGTCATGTTAGTATTCTGCCTATCACATCAATATTTAACAAATTGCATTTCATTGAAGACTATTTTCAAAGGTTGTTAGTAAGTCAGTATTCATCAGGGATCTTCTTCAAGAAACAGAATTTTAGTGACAGGAGACCAACCCAAACTATCTTAAGAAAATAACCAAAATAAAGTGATTTTGTTTATTCATAGAATTGAACATTCTAAGGGATCATTTTGGGGTTTAGGTAACAATACAATTAGGAATGGTAGCATGTCAGGAATGGGAAGTAATGCACATTGGACATGGCTCAGGGAAAGACTTAACAGCGAAAACAGCCAAGCACAGGATGTCCTGGGGTTGGGGTCAAGGACAATCCACTTATAGTCTCTGTGACTAACATGAAATCTAAAAAGACTGTGCCATGTGAAAAAGAAGAATGGAGAACACAGGTTTTCACTTGCCACCTTACCATATATACATTGTCTCAGATCCTTCTGCAGGCAAATATTGTTAATTTTTCTCCTGTGGTAACAGTGCTTATCTCATCCTTGTCTAGTTTGCACTGGAGAAATTGCCATTCATTTTTCAAGATTCAGTTTAGAAATTCTGTGAGGTCCTCTCTAACCACTGTCTATCATTCAGGTGAAGTTGCTTCCTATAGCCTGTGTGCTTATAATTTGGTTGGCAAGGTTAGTAAACTCACCCAACCCTCGTTTTAACCAATTTATGCCTCATCTTCCATTATTGGAATGGTAGTGACATGGTAGTTATTTGTATCCTACTGATTAAGGGTATCACCAAGGTCTGATTTTCACACATGTCTGCATCCTGAGGTGCAAGAAAGCTTGTCAAAAAGTGATGTGAATTTTTAGAAAATTTTTGAAGAACCATCCAAAGATGGGTAAATACAACTTTACTGTACTGTATCTTATACTAGTAATTTTTTAATATTACTTCTCTGCTTGTTAAGCTATTCTGTAAAAAGAAAATACCAAAGTTATCGTTGTATTAATTATGGGTTTGACATGTTACATGTTCCATTTTTGGAGCACTAGGCAAAATTTTACCACTAGGACTAATATCTCCCCCCATTTTTTAGTTGAAATCATTTTATAAGACTGAAGATGCCTCAAACTCTAAGTTTACATAAAGTAACTGACCTGTTAGAGACAGATGACAACATAGAAGTAAGTGCTATAGTGATACAACCAGCTGAAAATGCTACAGCAACTGTTTCTCATGAGACCTCCAGAGATTTAGAAAGTGGAACAAAAATAATCTGCCAGTTCTCTGTTGTGCACACCTGCATGTATTATTCAAGATAGCTCTGATGCCGAGTCTGACTCAGATGATCCTTCATACACATTGAAGATGATTCTCTTGATGATGAAGTTCCATACATGTCTATTGAGCAGTAACCTCCTTTACCAAAGAAAAATAAAATAATTATTCACAAATGGAAAAAAAGATGACTTAACTGCACAGCCTTACAGAACCACCAAATCATTTCTTCACCAAAATGAGAACTTGCACAGAAATTCTTGAACTTTTTCTTGATAACAAGGTTGCTGCACTCATTGTCCCTTACTACAACTTAAACATGTAAGCAAGGGTGTAAATCTTGGCTTGATTAGCTCTGAATTTAAATGTTTCCTGGGAATTATTTTCTTGAGTGGTTATGTCTCAGTTCTTAGAAGGCATATGTTCTGAGGACAAGAACACATGTGCATAATGAACTTGTTAGTGATTCTATCAGATGTGACTGCTTTGAAACTATATCTTCTATTTGCATATTGCTGACAATGCAAATTTGGGCCTTGTGGACATGTTTTCCAAGTTCTG
Organism: Perodicticus potto; assembly: GCA_963574655.1. NCBI lineage: Eukaryota > Metazoa > Chordata > Mammalia > Primates > Lorisidae > Perodicticus > Perodicticus potto. The sequence continues at coordinate 2,606 of CAUYRH010140816.1, forward strand.
ACCTCTTATAAGCCTGTTCAACAAAAGATGTAAGAAATTTGTTCTGAATGAAAAGTACTTGTGCTTTGATGAATGCATGGCTTCTTATTTTGGTCATCTTGGATACAAACACTTTATTAGCGAAAATCTCTTTTGTTTTGGCTATAAGTTTTGGTATAGTGCAACACATCTGGGATACGTTGGTTAGTTTCATTTATATCAGGGTGCAAACCCAAACACTAAACACGAGGAATGTGGTATTGGTGCATCACTTATCCTGCAGTTTAGTGAGGTACTTACAGAGGTACACCCTGGACAATACCATTTTGTAGTCAAATAACTTTTCACTAGTATTGTACCTCTTAATATGATAAGCTCAGTTCAGTGGGACATAAGGCAACAGGGACCATGAGAAAAGATAACCTAAACAAAGCCTCATTGGAATCAGATGTAGCTCTGAAGAAAAAAATAACAAGGCAAATAACAATAACATTTGATTATTAAATTGATGGCAAAGGCAATACTGTCAAGACTGTCAATAAAAGTAGATGGAATAATGCTAGTGTTGTCACTGTTGCCTCATCTGGTGCTGTTATCAATACCCTGTGTCCTGTCAATCATTATTTCCAGAAACTTAAAAAGAAGATCCAAATTCAGCAGCCAAACATGATCAAAGTACATAACTATTTCATGGGAGGTATAAACAAAGCTGATGATAACACTGATAAATATTGGGCACAAGCCGCGGAAAGAAATGATATTGAAGTTCTCTTAGGTTCTGTCTTACAAAATCCTTGACAACTGCCTAAACCATCCAATGAGAAACCAATGGCTTTTCTGGAGTTTTGTCAACATGTGGTATGCCATTATCTGGAGACCTATGGTCGTCCTCAGAAATGGACCAACTTTCTCAAAAGTGTAGTATTGACTCACATTATGATGGCATGAATCATGTGATAGCCCAAAAGGAAGAGTGAATGAAGTGCACTGAATGTCATGAGAACATCACCTCCAATGTGAAAGATGTGATGTTGCTGTGCATTGAGATGTTTATTGAATATCACACTGAATAGCAGGTGTCCCCGCTTCCTGAGATTAAACAAAACATTATTTTATACATTATGTACAATGTAACAGAGATTTTGCCAAGTGTTCCATATTTGGAACTTACCATAACTCAATAGTGGAATACAATACAATATTTTTTCTTTTCACATTCTTCTTCCTTGAATTTTTCTCGGTAACATATGTGAATTTCATGTAAGACAGTCAAATATTTCAACCTCTAGCCTAGATGGGTTTATCCCCTGCTTCTTTAATACAACTGACCAGTCATGGCCACATGGTATGGTTCTCACCAATGACACATAGACTAAATTTTGATGTGGGGAAAGCTTTTGTTTTCTAGAACAGGAATCTTCATTTCTTCCATCCCATTCTCCTGGCACTGAACACAGATATAGTGGCTGGACGGCACTGGCAGTCTTATGACCATGTAAATGGCAAGATCCAAATACCTCGCCTCTGATACCATTAATCTGATAAACCACTCTACCAATTGACTTCCACTATTTTCACTACATATAAAACAAAACAAAAATTAACCTTAAATTGTTTAACCCATAATAGCTGGGCATTCATTATCTGATGTCTAATAATATTCTTAATGAAAGATAGTCTTATTATTTCTAGATGGTAGCATTGATTGTAGAAAGGGCAGTTATTTATTTAATCTCTGCCTAACCCGTGGCATCATGAATGAACTCTTTCATACTGCAAAAGTTGTCTCATTATTCGTTTCTTATTCATCTTAGCATCCACATTCTTAAAAGAGTGCCTAGCACATTGAAAACATTCAACAAGTATTTGTTAAATGAAGTAATAAATAAACACAAGATTCTGACTTGTAAATTTTAGCAGCTTACTGGGAAAGAATAATGTATCCTTCCTAATAGAAGGAAAGATTTCTAGTAGTATGATTTATCTAGATTCTCAGTTTATGGCTTATCTTATTTAACACGTTATCAACAGCTTAGAAATACAAAGAGGAGAGATGAATGAAATCTGTGGGTGTTGCAAACACTGTGGCTGTAGCTGAATTACAAGATGATAAAAGAAGTATTTAAAACCAAACAGTAAAATATTTCAGAGGCCCTCTTGTCCTAAATGTGGTAAAATCAAGAGGAAAAACATAAATCTAGCACTTAGACTTAAAAAATAAAACTCAAACCTATAATTTTGGATTTAGAGTAGATCAGAAGCTAAACTAACAAACCTAATCCTGTTTCCTGAACACTAGACACTTACAGGTTAAAATCAGATGAGAAAGCATTGACAGAATGAAAAATATTTAACCTGGGGAATATGATTCTTGTAAATGTGGAAAGGATAAGGAGAAAGATTATTTATAACATGTGACATATTTGAAGCACTTTCTTATAAGAGATACATTAGATTTATTTCCTGTAGTTTCAAAGGGACTGAGAAAAATTCGGAGCAAAGTGTGGAAACTTCACATCAAGAAATTGGAACTCAACAGGAGGAAGATGTTAACAATGCAAAATTTTCCAAGTGGATATGATTGACTTGTGCGATCCAAAGTTGTGCCTACTACCAGTTAATTGTCACGTAACTACTTGTTAAAGATAATGATAGAGAGTTTCCTGCTTTGGTTAGAAGCTTGACTAACTACTTTAGATAGATTTTAATTAAACTAATTTGATACTCTTTTCTTCCACAGGATGCTATTTCGGTTATCTTATGAAATAAAATGACATTGTAGTGGTGGTTGTGGGATGAGGACTTGTCAGCCATACTCCCTGTTCAGCTTAGTTTTTATAAGAAGGTAACCATTCTGCTGTTCTTTACCTACCCCACGATGATGCTTACCCTAGTGTACCAGCCGCTGACTGTTGTTAAATGAGGAAGGCTCTATTGTGCTGGCCTTTTTCAAGCCAGCTACTTGTACAGATTTATGAGTATTCTCATATATTGAGAAACCCTGAACAAGAGATTACAGTATGCACAACATAAAAAGTTGGCTAGCACAGCTTCTGGACTTTTTTTGAATTTTAATATTTCTGAAGGTATCATCATGGTGGCCAATTGGAAATTTACCACAAAGACTCTGTTTTATTTCACCTCCTCCTACTTTAATTAGCTTTTGTAATCTGGAAGATATTTTGACTTCTGGAGATAAATCTGAGCGATGCACAATGAGGATGATTACTGACCAAACGACTCGCGTATTAATATTTATGCTTAGACTTCAGCCATTTTAGCTACATTTCAAGAACTCAGTAGCCACGGCTGCATTTTACAATGGTGGCTTGTAAATGTTGACTCTATTAAATGGAGTCCCACATGAACCTTTTAATAGAGTTCCACATGAATGACATGTAAGTTCCTACAGGCTTGACATGTGAACAGTTCCGCTTCCCAGCTTTACCTCTTCTCTTTCCACAATGTCCCTCTTGTATCTTTAGAGCTTTTTAATCTTCTATGATCCTGTTGCCCTCTCTTTCTAAAATAATTTACCCCATTTTGCTTATTGTTAAGTCACAAGTAATTGCTTGTGTTCTATATTAAAGAACAGTAACTTTTTAAACTTGTTTTTCCATTTTTTTAAAAAAAATTCAGATTAATGTAAGGGTACATACGATTAGGTTACATTGTTTGCATTGTTAGGACAAGTCCGGGTTGTAGCCGAATACTTCACCCAGGAGGTGTGCTATTATGCTTTAATATTATAACCCATTAGGTGAAAGCTTCCTGATTCTTTTTCTCCTTTCTCCCCTTCTTGAATTTAATTATGTTTTTCTCCTGTGTGGGCCTGTAGTTGTTCATCTACTAGTTTCAAAATAGTATTGAGTAACTGGAATGCTTGTTTTTCTATTTCTGAGATAATTTGCTGAGGAGAATGTTAATTTTAATATGTTTTATTCATGGTTCTATCCCCACAGCCTAAAAGAGTTCTCAACACATGGCTAACAATTAATAAAACTTGGTCAGATGAATAAAGAAATGAATAAATGAATTCATACTTCAGAATAAGCCATGAAATGAAAGTTTATCTAGCACTTCCAGATTCCTGCTCTTATTCCCAGGAGAAGGATGATCTCTGGGTGATGGAGAGAGGGCAATCAGATGACCCAACTGGGAGAGACTGTTTCCCCGCCCCCGAGGAATGTTTAAAAAATCAAATAGTCTAGCCTATGGATTCATTTTGTCTGTAAAATGATCCTTTACCTTCTGCTAAGTTTGTTCTTATTATCAAGAGATACTGGTACTTTTCCTGATGCAGGTTATATTACAAATCCTCTTTCATTAATTTGAAAACAAAGGGGTCCAGTCTGCTAATATTGCTGACATCTTGTTGCAGTCCTATTAAGGCTAAGCTTACCAGATATAATGCATTTCAAATATACACACTTAAAGGTTTATATGTATATATCTTGAGCCTTCAACTGTCTTTTTTCTTTACCAGCTAAGCCCAGTGGTGTTAACATAGCAGGTGGTCAATAAACATTGTTAAATCATTCAGCAAAGTCAAGCAGCTTCATAGACACGTGGAATATATTAATCAACAAATTAAAGATCCCTACTGCCAGAGAGTTCGCATTAAGAGGAAAAATTGGAAGAAAGAAAAATAAGCCATAATGAGAAAAAACAAGAAAAATATACCATATTAGGAGGTGACAAGTATCCAAAAAAAAAGGTAGCACAGGAAACATGATTTTTGGAGAGGTGGATTGTAACTTTCCCCCTCAGCTTTATCGAGTACACTTGACAACTAAGAACTGTATACTTAAGGTGTACGATGCGATTGGATATATATATATATATACGTATGTATATCAACATATAGTAAAATTATTAACTTAAAGTAGGCAATGAATTAAAATGTTTTAATTGATGCTCTGTGCTCTGCTCTTATACAATATAGAATTACTTTTAAAATAGAAAAATGGAGCAGTAATAAGTATGCATTATTTATACATTTAAAATGGAACTGAGTTTATTTTTATCTAAAATTTTATTTGCATTATGTTATTTGGCAGTTCTTTAAATTGGATGAGACTGAATTGCTATAAACGAAAGGTAATGATAAAGGGCTATGCAACCAACTAGGGAAATTACAATAAGGGAACATGTTATTGCACGCCTTATTCAATAACCGTTAGTTGAAAAAGCATAGAAAAATCATGCCTACAGACTTGGAGGAGTTTAATAAATTGTTATTGCAAATACCAGTTATGATGAACCAATAATAATAGTACACTAAAAAAAGTAAAACTACAAAATGAAATTCTATTTGAAAAAGACACATAACATATAGCATCAAAATTACAGCAATTTAGAAAATAGCAATGAAGAAATAGGAGATATATCAACCTAGAAGTCACAGACATTAAAAGATGGGGCTTTTAAAATTATATGTTAAAAATAAATTATAGTAGCTGAGCGTATCCCAGATGTATCCTAATTTACCCAATTTAACCAGTTAAAAATTAACTCTTCAGTTACATTATATTAGTAGAGCCAATAAATTGAGTACAACAGATAGAAAAAGCAGATTATTAGAGTAAATAAGAGTAAATTTTGATCGGAAGATGTGCAGTTGGTCTCATCTAACAAGTGACGCCCTGTACTTGCTGCTCTAAAGGAAATGGTTGCACCAAATGCTTAGTAAGATCACTTCTAACTCTAGAATTACATGATACTGGCCTGTTTAACGATTTTTATGGATTAATTAAAATAATTCAAATGATTACCTGGGATGAGATATCAGAACTGATACTTTTAGAATCGTGCAATTTCTGCCATAAACCTAAGATAACACAGCTGTTTATCAGCACACATGTACCTGTTAATTGGCCATCTACAGTAATCTGGTTTTTCTTTCATTTCTGACATTACTCTACTCTGCCATCTATTGGAAATGCAGTGGTAGAGGATAATGAAGACATAAATCTGCATGGTGAGGTCTGAGAAAAAAAAATACTTATAGAATTTTTCCTTTTGTTAAGTTGAATAGAAATAATTCCTTTCTCATAAGACCCTAAATATTCCTAATAGGAGGAATATGACAATGAATTATTGGCAGACAAAAAATAAAAGCCACTGATATAAGGACTTTAGTTTTGGACCATTATATTATTTATTAATTTATTTAAAGACAGAGTCTCACTCTTTTGCCCTGCTCTAGGTAGTATTTCCAGGAGATAAAATAGAGAGGATGATGAGAAGCATTATTTAAAAAGACATTTAAAAGCTTCACCATCTTTGAAAAAGAAAGGAGCAGTTCAAGCACCACACAGAATAAGTAAATCCAAATCTATGCACTCCATAGCAAATTTACAGGATATCTAGAATTTTGAAAATGTCTTTGAAGTTACCAGAGAAAAATATAAATTAACTAAAAAAGAATTCCAATTAAAGTGACAAAGTCTTCCCATAACTAACAGCAAATGTTATACAACAATGAAGAAATACTTTTCACAGTATTGAGAGAATTTATGTAAAAATTGATTCTAAGTTAAGCTACTATTTAATAACAATTTAAAGAATCCTCTTAAAAAGCAAAATAAACCCAGAGAGAAAATGATGATACAAGAGCATAATAACCAAAGTAATTTGTAAAATACATTAATCATAAAAAAGCATAAATATTTTTAATAAAGAAAGTAAGAATGCTAATTAGAAATTTAGCAAAGTTTCGGGTTACAAAATCAACACATAAATATGAGTTATATTTCTATACATATCTAACCATAGACAACATTTCCTTATATATAGAAAATCAAAAAATATCCACAAAAGAACTATTAAAACAAATTAAAATTCAGTAAGTTTGTAGACTGCCAGATAAATATACAAAATTCAGTTGTATGTCTATACACAATGCATGAACAATCTTAAAGGGAAATTAAGAATGTCCTTTCATTTACATTAGCACCAAGAGAATAAACTTAACTAAGGAAGTAAAACTTACATGCTGAAAGCTACATTGCTAAAAGAAACTAAAGAAACCTAAGTAAGTGGAAAGATATTCAATGTTTATGAATTGGAAGACTTTATATTATTGTGTAGATGTTGACACTACACAAAGTAATCTATGAATTGAACACAGTCCTTATCAAAAATCCAACAGAGTTTTTCTATTTTGGGGGGCAGAAGTGGAAAAACCATTTCTCAAATCAGATGGAATTGTAAGGGTCCCAAGTAGCCAAAACAATCTTGAAAAGGAGAAACAAAGTCGAAAGACTCACACTTTCTAATTTCAAAATTTACTACAAAGCTACAGTGACCAAAACTGTGTGGTTCTGGCATAAGGTAGACATACACACCAATAGAATTGATTTGAGAATCCTAGACATTTCATCAGCTAGATTGTTACATTCTTAATGATGGAGGCATCAGCAGGTGATTGGAAGGTAGCAGGAAGGAAAAACCAGAAACTCCACACCTTGTTTTGAGGGGGTTGTGCTTTCAGTAGAGCCTTCGGCACTGATGTGGAGGCTCTAGGCTCCTCCTGCTCAGGCAGCTATGTCCCAGCAGCAGCACGGGTTTCGTGGGTCATAGCAAAGAAGCAGCAGCAGCAGGTGTTGTAGCAGCAGTGTCCCAGGTGTCCCAGCTGCCTGTGACATTTGCAGGTAATTTTGGGTGCTGGGTTTCCTGCACTATCGGGAAAATGAACAATGGATTTCTGCAAGGAAGTTTCAGCAGTGGTTCCAAATACAGTAGAACCTCTGTAAATTGACCGCCCAAGAGACTGTAAAAAATGAATTAACATATGGAGGTGGGAGATGGCTGACATAAGGAACTAGGCCTATGTACATGTGGTGCGTGTCCAGTCTATGGAAATTGGTCATCTTCAGGAGGTAGTCAGTGCAGGGAGGGGTCACCTGGGGAGGTTCTAATGTCACTGCAGTGGGCTCCTGCAGCTCTGGCTGGACAGGGACTGTGCACTCTAGGTGACACCATCTCCCTTCTGCTCCTCTGGCCTAGACTGGTCATGACACTTAGCACAATCACCAATCATCAGGGAAACTTACCTTTTCCTTTCAGGCTGTTCCAGCACTTCTGACCTGTTTGTAACTGTTCCCTATATTACATTCTCTCCGATTGAGGTAGCAGTTGAAATTTCTGTTCTCCTGACTGCACTGTAACTGGTACATGGTGGCACTACAGTATTGCAGAAACCAAATAAACTTTCCTTTTATATTTCTTTCCACATTTACTCATACTTAATTTAGAATTATTTATTTATTTTTAGTATTACATATAAAATAAAGTCTTTCAGGGATTTTATGTATGATATAAAATATATAAAAATTGCATGATAATGGAAGAAGCCCAAGAGCCCATCGACACACGAATGGCTTAATAAACTGTGGTACATGTTGGTAATGTTTTCAGTGCTGTCCCCGAAGTCAGGAGATAAATGACCTCTCAAAGTCCCTTCGAGCCCTGACTTTCCTTTTGTCACTTAGAGAAAATTAATCATTAACCAGAAAAGTTTTTAATTACTTTTCTTTTTTCCGGTATTTACGGCAGTGCCCATTTCAAATGAGAAGTGTGAGATAATGTGTGAATAATAACACTGTGTTACCCGGTAGATACATCCTTTATTTTATTTAGTCTGTTACCAAATAGACTCTCTTTTCAGCGTCACCTGAAGGGACATTTGGGAAGGGGTGGTTTACAGCCAGAAGAGAGGGGCGTAGGGCATTGATGTCACCCCCGTACCTTGTCCCCTGTCCTCTGACCTAAACTCTCCGGGGAGCCCACTTCAGAAGACAAGAACCTGTAGGGAAAGTTTGTGTGTCCCCATGTCCCCAGCATTGTCACTCCCACAGGAGAGGACCCTGCGGGCATCCGGTGCAGTCGGGGTGCTGGGTCTCCGCTGGCGTGAAGTGTAGGGACAGGCTTTTCCCTGACAGTTTGGTATCTGTGGCAAATAGTTTAATGGTGCGCATGGCAGTCTGTTAATACAAATTGTCAGTGTTCAGTTGAAATGACGGAGACCACAAGTGCTGCGCCCGCCCCGCGTGCCGGGTTATCTGGAGCTGCAGGCCTGCCCTGGTCTGTCTGTGGCCTGTTAGGAACGCTGCCCAGGAGCAGGTGATGCTGGGCACGGGGGTGACAGCCGCTCCCCGTCACTCCGATCACCGCCGGAGCTCCATCCGCCTCCTGTCAGGTCGGCCGAGGCCTTAGATTCTCACGGGAGTGTCACCCCTGCTGTGGAACTGCACCTGCCAGCGGTCTGGGTTGTGCTCCTTATGAGATATGATGTCCGCCTCTACCCTCCGCCTGCGACGGTGGAAAAATGCCTTCCATAAAACCGGTGTCTGGAATCAGAAAGGTTGGGGACTGCTCTGGTCAGGAAGGGGGAGGTTCTCACCTGCTGGTCAACACGGTTACTTCTCAGGGTCCCCCACCCGTCTCCCCACCTCCCTCTGGCTTTTGTCTTTTTAAGACAAGGTCTCATGTTTTCTGCTCAGCCTGGAGTTCGGTGGCGTCCTTATAGCTCACTGCAGCCTTCAACTCCTGGGCTCAAGCAGTTTTCCTGCCTCAGCCTCCCCAGTAGCTGGGACTACAGGCTCATGCCACCACACCTGGCTAACTTTTCTTATTTTTTGGAGAGAAGTCTCTCTACGTTGATGCTAGTCTTGAACTCCTGGTCTCAAGAAATCCTCACACCTTGGCCTCCCACAGTGCCGGAATGACAGGCATAGGAGCCCTCGTCCATTTTGCACATTTAATTATTTCTCTGCCCTTTTGTGTATTTTCCTTGGTGTTTTTGCCTTGGGTTGAAAACACAAACTTCTGAGAATGTGTCTATTTGTTATACTTTGTGTAGCATTTGGTACAATAAAACCTCTTTGTGATCGTAATGAAGAAAGGGCTCTCCGAGGACAGGTTTTGCCAGGGCTGTTTAAAAAGTGTTACACAAGTAACACTGCTGTGTCCAAAAAAGACACACCCTACCTTAGCCAGGGAATTGTGACCACAATATCTTAGCCCCTGAAGATGGGTCAGTGACATCGTGGGTCTTTTTTTGCAGAGTATTAAAAACTCCTTGAAGTGAGAAAAAACAAATGAGGACAGTTGGGCCCAGACTAGTTTGCCTTGTGGTGGGGACAGAGGGGTAAGATGGGAGTTGTATACACCGATGTTACCGTTCAGTATTTCAACCTCGTCATGTTTGGAAAGAACTGACCTCTGTGACATTAAGCTGCACACATTGTTATTTCCTGCACGTGTCTGTTTCCAGAATATGTGGGCCTGTGAGCATGGGGGCTGCTCACAGATAAGAGAGGCATGTTTCACCAATCCAGAGAACTTGGATGGCTGACTTTAACACCCTGAATGAGCCTCTGAGTAAAAATAATTTCTTTGAAACCAGTGAACTCTCAATTACTCTATAGCCAATAGGGAACATTCTAGAAAATTCTAGTTGATTTGGTGCTTAATGATAACAGCCTAAAAGCTATTTTCATTTCTATACAAAGAGAAATTACTAGTCATTTTTTTTTGGTATTTTTCCCTTGGAAAAAATGTTTCTAAAATCAATCTATAGCTAGTTCACATATGTGCCATTAAAAATAAGAATGTTTAAAAAAAAAAAAAGAGTGGTTAAGTGATAAACTGTCTCTTTGTAGATGTTCAGACAAAAAAAAAAACTTGAAGAGAAAAGTGAAAAATCCCTTCTACTTATTATTAGACTATAGAATGATCAAATAATTCAATGAAGTATCCCTAGAAACAGCCTAATAAGTACTGATTAAATAATGCATGGGGTTGCTGTAGAACGCGTGACTGCATAGCCGTTTAACATGATGAGGTCAGGTGGCACCCGTAGCTCAGTGGGTGGGACGCCAGCCACAACTGCACAAGCTGGCAAATTCGAAACTGGCCTGGGTCAGCTAAACAACAATGACAACTGCAACAACAACATAGCCGGGTGTTGTGTCCCAGCTACTCGGGAGGCTGAGGCAAGAGAATCGCTTAAACCCAAGAGTTTGAGGTTGCCGTGAACTGTGATGACACAGCACTCTACCGAGGGTGACTAGTGAGACTCTGTGTCAGAATAAGTAAATAAATAAATAAATAAATGTAAAATAAAATAATTAAGTCAGATTTGTATTGACTAAAGCCAACAGGTTACAAAAGTTATATTATGCATTTATGACCCCATTTTTGAAAGGAAGGTACCTGTTACGTATTTACGTGAAAAAAGAATACTGTGTACCAAGTGTAAGCCTTAGTTATCTTTAGGAGATGAGCTTATGTGTGATTCCTTCCCCACCCCATCTTTTTTAGTAACTGTGTTTTAATTTTTTTCAGTGAGCAGAGATCACTTAGCTCAGTGGTTCTCAACCTTCCCAATGCCGCGACCCTTTGATACCGTTCCTCATGTTGTGGTGACCCCCAACCATACAGTTATTTTCGTTGCTACTTCATAACTGTAACTTTGCTCCTGTTACGAATCGTAATGTAAATATCTGATATGCAGGAGACCCCCAAAGGAGTCGCGACCCATAGGTTGAGAACTGCTGACTTTGGAAATAATGGAAAACTTTCTTTTTAAAAGAGAACTGTTTAAATTCATTTTATTTTGATTTTTTATGTTTTATTTCATTGAGCAGTGGCCTCTCAGTGGCTCCTGTAAGTAATGCCTCTTCCCCTCTCCCCCCACTGATGAAACTAGTCTTATACCCCAAAATGTTAACCGTGGTTATTCTGGCCAGTGCTGTGATTCATGCTTGTAATCCTGTCACTTTGGGGAAGCTGAGGTGGAGAGTCGATTGAGGACAGGAGTTTGAGACCAGCTTGGCAACATAGCATGACCCCATCTCCACAAAAAAATAGAAAAATTATCTGGGTGCAATGGTGCACGCCTGTCTTCCCAGCTACTGGGGGGCAGAGGCAGGGGGAATCACTGAAGCCCGGGAGTTTAAGATTGCTGTGAAGTGTGCTGACACCACTATACTCTAGCCCGGGTGACAGAGCTAGACCCTGTCTCAAATCAAAAGTACGGCTCTTTGGCCATCGTGGGCTAGGGACATTTTTCCTTGTTTTACTTTTTACTTTTCTGTACGTACCAAATTTTTTATGGGAGCATATATTATTTTTATAATGGAAAAGTTTGGCTTATTTTTAAGGCAGGGACGTGGGATCATGGTTCTTGGGAAAAGGCCCACACAAACCCATGTATAGCAGTTCCCGGTCAAGGTTAGCTGGGTTAGTTTTGGAATATTAGAGGTGTTCAGCAAGCATCTGCCTTCACTGCCGTGCTGGATCTTCAGTGAACCCTAATCCGGTCTCCGGTTGGCCAGGGTTCAGTGTTACGGTGGAAGCTCCAGAGCTGACCCCTCCCCACACTGACCTAATGTTCAGAGACGGGACATGCCCACATGTGTGTAGAGGGACAGTAGGTCTCATTTCTTACCATATGTGGACCAGTTTGTTACTGTTCCTTGGATAATCAGCTTACAGAGGGTCGGGAGCTGGGGCACTCAGTGTATCTTTAAGTCTGTTAAAACAATGTCATGATTATCTATTTAAAGTTAGTAAGGGACCGTAGTTCAGAATGGCGATGGCTGGCGCCATATGCAGCAGAGGTCAGATTGTATTTTGAGTGACAGTGACGAGGGGCGATGGAAAGAACTCTGGCTCCTGGCCGTGTGTCTGCAGCCACCACCCCCCCCCCCCCGCCGTCTCCCCAGTGCCCTGGCAGCACTGGAAGGGCGGGCTGGCCCCTCGGTTGTCTCTGCCAAGCGCTGCTGGATGTCCTTATGGCCTTAATCAGAAGGTTATTTTGGGTAACTGTTTTGGTGCTTGTGGCAGCCGATTTAAGAAAATCCTAAGCGAAAGCTGAACCTTCTTTGTGCAGTGACCCGTGAGAACGAGGACTTTCGATGTTCATTTAAGGGGTCTCTCCTTCCAGTAAGTTTCTAAGCCTGGGCCTGGTCCGAATCTTGTCACTCGGGTTCCTTTGGGCACAGAAGTTTAGACTGAGTCTGAAGCGAAACCACTTTCAGCGGGATTAGGGCCTTATTCTTAATTTACAACCAAAGTGCCTGGACAGACAGAAGGAATCCAGAATCACACACTCCCGTGTTTAGGCCTGGCCTTCCCCGAGCCTTTGTTACTCATCGGAGAGTGTTTCCTGGCCCGCGGGCCTGGAGAGCTGGTTTTTCAGGTTTCCCTCTCACCATTTTTCATCCTTGCAGGGAGTGCCCGTCTTTCATCCTCACCTTTCCTTGTCATCTTGCCTCCTCCTCCTGCAGGTCTGTGGTGGGAGCGATTGTGTAATTGCTGTCTGGGGTGGTGGAGCATCTTCATCTTCTCCGGGAGAGTCTAATGGGGCTGGAGTACCGTTCCAATGCACCAGCACGGCCTACCTGCCGGCAAATCCCAAAACTGCCCTGCACAGCCAGGCAGAGGGGACAGGTGGTTAAAGTTTAGCTCATTGAATTCTTTGTAAGTTGAATGGCACAGTGTAAGAAAGAAAACATCTTCTTATTTCTTTAAAAGGGCTAGAGCAGATAAAAAGTACTTTCCAAGGCTTTAGACTGAGTGAGACAGAGCAGGAAAACCATCTAGTGGCCATTAGGAAAAAGAGGGTGAAGAGAATGGATCTCGGATTAGAGATTTGGACTCAGTTTATTTCCTGCCTTTTGTCGTTCATGTGTTTGCGTTTTGTTTCCTTGTGTCTTCATGCCAAAGACTAAAGGCAGAAGTAAGGCATGATGTTGTTAATATGGTGGGGAGGGGAAGAGTTAGAACAGAGTCCGTCCTCCATAAAGGTTTTAAAAAGAAAGAGCGGTTGCTGTAGACCTGACTGGAAATTGAAGTGGCAGCTGGCGAGGACGAGGGAGTCGCTGGGCTGCTGTGCGGAGTTCAGTGTCCCCAGGGACTTAGAGGGCACAGCACCCAGCACCCTCGTCCTCCTGTCAGGCCTGATTTTTCCAGCTCTGCTTTTCTTTATATGTTTGGTTTTTTCCCCCTGAACCTTTAAGTCACAGGGTCTTCAGCCCCTTTGAGGCATGTCAGTAACAGTTAAGTAAATGCAGAATTTTAACGTGAAGGAGAATGCCTCAAATCCTAACCTGGAAGAAACTTCTCCTTGATGCAGTAGAAAAACTTGTACGTGATTGTACTTTTAGAATGGTACATTTTTCAAGGTTTCCTTTACATTGTGTTCTGAGAGAGGGGAGCCTCAGCAGGTGATGGCACCGTGAGAAGATTTCGTTTGCCATTTCCCCACTGAACACTCAGGTTGGCTAAGAACTCCGAAGACCGAATTGGAGGCAGCTCGGTGAGAGCAGTACAGGCAGAAAGGATCTTTCTCGAAACACAAATCCTGGTCACTTTTTAAAAAACTGAACACCTAGTGAAACCCAGTTCTTCTAGCGTCCAGTTCTGTGAATTTTTGACATGCACAGATTTTTATGACTGACAGGATGGAGAGTAATTCCAACTCCCCAGACAACACGCGTGTGCTGCCCTGTGTGTTCAGGACTCCCCTCTCCCACTCTGTGAACTGAGAAGTGACATCTGTGGTAAAGGGTCGGATGGCACTGGCCGGGGGGCTTAAGCAGAACTTTGACTAGTAAGTCAAAGCTTGTGCTATCCCGCAGGTGAACCCTGGCAGGCCCGCCTGAAATATGAAGACACCTGAGTGGGGTGGCCGCACCGCATGCAGGGAAAGCAGACTTCACAGAATTAGACCAGCCACACACCCGGTCAAGTAGCCGAGCTCTGGGGTGGGGGGAGGCGTCTGGAGGTAGAGTTGTTACAATTTATATCTAAAAGGCCCCGTTTTCAATGAGACACCACAAAATACGAGAACCTGGATGGTGGGAACATGCACAGGGCGGGCAGTAGAGACCATTTCTGAGGGGCCCAGATAGTGAACTTGTCAAAGACTTCGAAGCAGCCCATTGTAAATATGTTCACAGACGGAAGGAAGCCGGGTCCAAAGAATTAAAGGAAAGCATGGTGGCAGACCCATCAAGTAGAGAATGTAGATAAAGATAGAGAAATTATGAAAAGGTGGAGATTAATGACACCAAAAGCACAGGCAACAAGAGTAAAAATCCTGGACTACAACCAAAATTTAACATTTATGTACATCGAAGGATACAACAGAATGAAAAGACAACATACAGAAATGGGAGAAAATATTTAGAAATCATATATCTGACAAGGGCTTAGTATCCAGAATAAATAAGTAACTCCTATAACTCAACAACAAGAAACCAGTAAGTTAAAACATGAGCAAAGGACTCGGGTAGATATTTCTCAAAAGAAGATACCCAGAGAGCAAGCAAGCATGTGAAAAGGTGGTCAGCATCCTGATCAGCAGGAAAGGGAAACTCAACACCTATTGAGACAGCACCGCACACCCCTTGGAAGGCTGCTAAATATAAGAAACAGGACAGAACACGTGTCGGCAAGGAGGTGGAGAAATGGAACACCTGTGCTCTGTTAGTGGGACTATTGAAGGGCGAGGTCACCACGGGAAAGAGTATGACAACTCATTGAAAAATTAAATCCAGAATTACCACACAATCCAGTATTTCTGAATAGAAACCCAAAAGAACTGAAAACACGAGCTCAAAGACAGATGATTTGTATAGTCACTTTCATGGCATTATGCACAGTAGCCGAAAGGTTCAAGCAACCCAAACGTCCATTGATGGATGCGTCAGTCAGTAAGATGTGATGCATACAGGCAATGGGATGTATTCAGTCTTGAAAAGGAAGGCCTTTCTGACACGTGCTGTGACATTGCTGAACCCTGACATCATGCTGAGTGAAGTAAGCCGGTCGCAAAAGGACAAACACTCCATGATCCCACTCAAGCGAGATCCTTAGGTAGTGAGATTCATAGGCACAGAAAACAGAACGTTAGTTGCCAGGGGTTGGGTTGGGGTGATCGGGAGTTACTGTTTTATGGGGACAGAGTTTCAGTTTTGCAAGTGAACAAAAAGAGTTCAGTGACAGAGATGAGGTGCGGTGTGAGTGTACCTACTGCCATGAACTGTACGGCATTGTTAACATGAGGAGTTGATGTTCTGAATTTCACCACAATTAAAAATATTACAAGGAAGGAAATTGTGTAGTTGAGAACTGCAGTCACCAAAATGAAAAACTCACTAGAGGGTTCAGCAGAGTTGGCAGAAGAAAGATAGAGCAATGGGGATTTGGTAGCCTGAAGAACCAAAAGGGAAGATGGACAAAGAGTAGGGAGAGTGGCGAGCAAAGAGGAGCCGACGGGGGGCCAGGAGGGGAAGGGGTGAGAAAACGAGCAAATGTTTAAAAACGGGTACTAGTTATTGTAAGTATTTTAAAAACTAGTTTAACTTCCACATTTGATGGAAAGCACTAACGTGCACATCCTAGAAGCGTCACAAACTCCGGTTAGGGTAAACGCAAAGAGATCAGTCTCCAGACATAACCTCCAGAAGAAAGTCTGAAAGACAGGGCAGCGCCCGCAGCTCAGTGGGCAGGGCACCAGCCACATACACCCAGGCTGGCGGGTTCAAACTCAGCCCCAGCCAGCTAAACAACAATGACAACTGCAAAAAAAAAAAATAGCCGGGTGTTCTGGCAGGCACCTGTAGTCCCAGCTACTTGGGAGGCTGAGGCAGGAGAATCTCTTAAGCCCAAGAGTTTGAGTTACCGTAAGCTGTGACGCAGCACTCTACAAGGGTGACAAACTGAGACTCTGTCTCAAAAAAAAAAAAAAAAAAAGGTTGAAAGACAAAGAGAAACTCTTGAAAGCTGCAAGAGAGAAGCGATTGATAAGTACAGTGGAAGACCAATAAGGTGGACGGCTGACTTCCCATGGGAAACAGGCCAGCAGGCATCCAGGAGGTGCATTAAAATGCTGAAAGGATCTTCTATCCAACAGAGCTAAAGTGAAGGCAAAAGAAAAACATACCCAAGTAAATAACAACGGAGAGACTCCACTGCTGGCAGCCCTGCCTTGCCGGAAATACTAAAGGAAGTTCTTCAGGCTGAAAGGAAGTGACCCTGGACATCAAAGCACCCTCCCTAGCTCCAAGTTTTCTAAAGGAAAAACTGAGGCACGAAGGGCTGACAACTTGCTCCAGAAAGATGATTCTGATCGTGCATAAGGGATTGAGTGCCAGGAACAGTCTCAGAGTAAGGAAAGATTTTCAAAGAAATCTCACCAATAGTCTTATCTTTTATATTTTTTAACTGCTGTTTCCCATGGCTATTTGAAGATAATATCAAGCAAATGATTATGGCTTCCGAACTTAGACAAAGATTTCAATGTTGGTAGTCTCCGAGGGCTACGGGAAGAACTGCTGAATTGCCGCTCCCCGACTTATCGATCAAATGAACAATTTGGGAAATTTATTGCCTTGTTCAGCCTGTTGACACTGCTAATTTGGCAAGGTATTGGGAGAGTTGAATCAGGTTTCTGAACCCTTCCAGCAGCATTTAGGAGACTTGAACTGACTCTGTGCAGAGTGGGGAGGGAGTGGCTGGCCACATCAATTTAATAATCATCTGTCCTCTCCTGCTTTTTGTGCTGCCCAGACTATTGCTTAAGAATCTCTGGAATGAGAATAAGAAATATGGGGCTGTAAATTGAGAACGGAAAATCGTTAAGATTATAAATCTTCATTTATCAACTCTTCTATTTATATTAATGTTGCATTAATAGAAAGAAGATGTGTCAGGAATCAAAGTTTTATAAGTACCATCCATTTTTTCATCGAACCTCCAAAAAACTCAGAACAAAACTAGCGAATCCGTAAGAACAGAATCTATTTTCATACATGTTCCATTTTAAACTGTGGCTGAAAGAAAAGTATTTCCCTAAGATAGCTCTTGGAAGTTAGCCAAGTAGTCTGACACTTCAGGGCTCAGAATTGGAACAAGTGACCCTAGGTTTGCCATTTGATAGAAGTTTCATATGTTAGGTGATTTGCTCGTGAAAATTAATCTATTTTTTGTTGTGAGTGGAAAAAAGTACCTAGGATATGGGGGGATTTATACAGTATAGTATATAGAAGGGGAGAAAGGAGGAAATTAGAAGACTTTGAGCTTAGAGTGGGAATAAACACATAAAGCTCAGCTGTTCCTGTCGCTGCTTTCCAATAGCATTGTACCTCCAACACCTCAGCCATGTGGCAATAATCTACTTTAAAAATCTCTACTGCAGCTAGGCATGGTGGCTCATGCCTAGCACTCTGGATGGCCAACGAGGGTGGATTACCTGAGCTCAAGAGTTCAAGACCAACCAGAGCCAGAGCGAGACCTCCTCTCTAAAAATAGCCGGCCATGGTGGTGGGCACCTGCCTATAGTCCCAGCACCTTTGGAGGCTGAGACAAGAGAATCATTTGAGCCCAAAGAGTCTGAGATTGCTGTGAGCTGTGACACCACGGCACTCTACCAAGGGCAACAAAATGAAGTTCTGTCTCAAAAAAAAAGACTCTCTACTGCAGGTAATCCACATTTCCCGTGGGAGCTGATTTCAGTGCGCACCAACCTGTTGAGTTGTACATTTTTTTCTTCCTATCCAAATAGCCCCTTTTTCATTAAATGAAAGACTGTTTTCTTGTGCTCCATCCTTAAATTAGACAAAGGGTGGCTGATGTGTCCCCTTAAAAAAAGTTTTCATGAATGCATTGAATTATAAATTTAAAATGAAAATAATACAGAAAATCTTGTTTGCAATTATCCGTCATTCAGATTCCATCCAAACATCTCCAAGAGATGGTGCGCACACTTCCAGAGGCAGTCTTTCAATGTTTTAAGAAATGTTTTCCATGTAGGGCTTTCTAAATCTTCTCTTCTGGCCATATCACCCCTCCTCTAACTTTATCTCATTTTAATTATTCTTGCTGTTTATTTCTTCCTTTAAAAATATATTTAATAGATTTATATAATGCTTTCCCAGAGAGCAAGAGGCTGTGTGGAAAATATCTAAATAACACAAAAGCTTTATGAGCTGGAAAGAAATTTACATGTCAGAATGAGAAGAATGTAGGAGGGAGAGTGAATATGGCAGCAGCGAGGCCCAGAGAGGAGCAAGGGCTGAGCGGGGTGAGCCGCAGGGTGTGAAGTCAGAGCTTCAGAGATGGAGGCTCAGAGTGAGTTTGTTCACATGCCCCGAATCCTTGAAGCCCCTCGATGGTGCCACTCAAGAAAGGGTCAGAAGCTTCCATCCCTCCCCACAGGACAGTCTTATGGTTCACAGTTCCAGGCCTGACGGTCTCTTTCTGGTCCTGTGGTCTCTGGTTGATGTGGAATAACAGAGTTGGGTTGAACTGGAAGGTGTCATCTGATCTTGAAAATTTCCAAGGATGGAGGCTTTGCAGTGTTCTTAGTAATCTGTCTTCTTTAGCACCCTGTCCTCCTTCCCACCCCAGCTAAGGCCAGGCCCATGAGGAATCTCAGCTCCCAAAGGAGGACCTCGTGTTGCCAAGGGAGCCTGATGAAGGTCACACCCGAGTGCCACTTCTGAGTCCCTTTGTATTGTCTCACCTGAGTGCCTCCCGCCATCGCAGGGGCTAACGGTGACTGGAGAGTGCACTGAGGGACTCTCGATTTAAACTCCGTTTTATTTATGGTAGCCACGTTTTCAAAGTGACCAAAATTGGACTAGATGACTTCTAAAGTCCCTTCAAATTCTGATGTTCTGTGATTCTCTCCTTCTGTCAACCAAAACAGAAATAAAAGAGTAATTGCAGGTTGCTTCTTGTAAGCATTAACCTCAAACACTATTTCAGTAGAAAAGGCCAGCAGACACTCGGCACCATCGGGGCGTTTTTTAATTCCGTTTGGTGCTGGTAGCCAAACCTCAATAAGGAAGATGAAGGCAGAGCCTCAGGGTAGGACCCGGCGTGACTGAGGGTGGCCTGTGGCGTCCTGCAAATTGGAACATAGAAGATGCTGCGCCGTGCAGGGAGATTTTTACCAGCACTCAAGATAGCAGAACAAAAGAATATTCTTGAAAAACAAAGATAAATAAAAGGAACGTACAACGTGTGTTACATCTTACATTATAGATAGTAAGCCTGAAAAGAAATTGCCTGAGAGGCCTGGGCTGAAAACATAAATAGATTCATGGTCAATTTATTTTGTTTATTAAAGAAAACTAAGCAATGTTGGTGTCCTAGCTTCTTAAAAAACGTGCTTTGCAATGTTTTGAAAGGTCTTCCATTGACAAAAGTCATTGCACATGGTAGAAAATTTTGGATAATGTCAAAAAAATGTAAGGAGCGCCTAGCGCAGTGGTTCTCAACCAGTGGGTCGCGACCCCTTTGGGGTTCGAACGAGCCTTCCACAGGGGTCGCCTAAGACCATCCTGCATATCAGATATTTACATTACGATTCGTAACAGAAGCAAAATTATAGTTTTGAAGTAGCAACAAAAATAATTATATGGTTGGGGGTCACCACAACATGAGGAACTGTATCAAAGGGTCGCGGCATTAGGAAGGTTGAGAACCACTGCCCTAGAAGGAGCCGCTATTAACCTTCGGGCATATTTTTTTTAAGTGTTGTTGCCAGTGCCCGTTAAACAGAGTTGTACAGCACATACCTTTGTATATACTGATTTTTCACTTAGGATTGCTGCATTCCAATATCATGAGAAATTCTCAAATTACGTGATTTTAATGACTACGTAATATTTCATCTTTAGAAATTGCCAGTTCTTCAGCCATTTCGTTATCTAAACATTTAGATATTTAGATGATTTCCTTTCTCCTGATCCTCATAAATGACACTGTAGTAGGTATCTTTATATATCAGTATGTGCCCACATTTAAAATATTTGATTGTTTTCTCAAACGGTTGAGATTAATGTCACAATAACACTGAGAGACTTTTATTCAAAAGATAGTCCTGGGGTTGCTGTGCACCTGACCCAGCCTGGTGTGTTCCTGTAAGAAAGGAGATGCTGGGCTTTTGGAATGTGTTTAATCCACCCCTAACTGCAGAGGTGGGAGGTGATGCTGCAGAGCGCTATGACACAGAGGGACCCTGTGGTGACAGCTGGCGCACTCCCGCACTCCCTGATGGGCTTTAGTCAATGGGGTGCCCACAGTCCAGATTTAAGTATCTTCAATGTCTCATCCCGCACTTGAGTGATTTTTCTGTTGAAATGTTTATATTTGCCCAAAAGTTAAATGTGATTGAGTAGTTTCTACCTTTCAGATCCCTAGAAACCACATTGAAGGCTTTTCTCTGTAGGAAATCCTGGCCTTTCTTTGACCTGTGAATTTGTGGTTTTTTTTATTGAGACAGAGTCTCACTTTGTCACCCTTGGTAGAGTGCCGTGGTGTCACAGCTCACTGCAACCTCAAACTCTTGGCTTCAAGCCATTCCCTTGCCTCAGCCTCTGGAGTAGCTGGGACTACAGGTGCCTGCCACAACGCCCGGCTGTGACCTGTGAATTTGAAGAGAGGTGGGCAGTCTGCCCCGCCACAGCCTTTGGAGAGTTATGCCCTGAGCCGCTTCCCAGGGGGCTTTATATTTCAGAGCTAAGTCACATCTTCACGCATTGTTGTGACTGTGCCCCATGGTCTGTCCTTGAGCCCTGCCTTGACTGGGTGAACTGGCTGGAGCTGCTGTCTCCACGGAAGGTTCCCTGTTTCATTGAGTGAGAGAACTGTTTTTTCTTTGTTTTCTTAACTGTGTGATTTACATAACATGTGGGGGCCAGTGTCTGCAAACATGGACAGGGAAGAATTTCAGAAGTACTGTGACCTTCTGTGATAGTGTTGCTTTCGGTCCTGTCGCCTGTGTAAGTGCACGGTTCCATGAGTCGTGACAACACGGATGGCAGTGTCCCAGCTGACAGACCCGGGGTGCAGACGGGAGCCTCCTGTGGCTGGCACGCTCTCACCCTCCTGGGTCAACACATCTGGACTGGCGGCAAGCGTGCCCTGCGCTTTCCTGGGGGCTGTGCCGTTTCGAGTGCCTTGTGTTCATGGCCCCTTCTTAGCGTTTTCTTTTCTCTGTCTCCTCACCTCCCTTCATCCCCTAAAACAGTGCCTGCCCCCCACACTGTGTCGGTCTGTAATCAGAGACAGGGCCAGAGTTTGTTGTTGAGAGGAACTAGGACCAGGTGTCCCCACGTGACCTCTAAGGAGGGAAGGGCTCAGGACTGAAAGATCCTTCTAGAAGAATTTGGGAACCACAAGTTCCGCTGTGACTTCAGTGATACCAGTAACTTTAAGTGGCTTGAGGCCGACCACGACTTACAAAACACTTCACATGATTAGACTTGACCTGCCCAATAACTTTGTAAGCTTGTGTTCTATCACTATCCCCGTTTTATAGACAGTGAGACTGGATTAAGAAAATGTATGTGAGTTACGCAAGGTCAACTGCCAGATAGCAACAGAACTGGGATTGGGCCTCAGCTTCCCTGACCACTGCCCCTGGGCTCAATCTGCTGGTAAGGATCATTGTCACCGCGTGTTGACTCCACGTGTGAGCTGGGGCTGCATTTATGCCCGTGGTTTGTGCATAACCAGTGGCTGTGTACCAGGGTCCTGTTGTTAGGGGAGTCGGTCAGGGTCTTGTCCAAGGTTATGGAGCCCGTCGCAGGCTGGGTTGGACCTGGAGCCTCTGACTGCAAGCCCTGTGCCCCGCACCTCCTCCACCCGGAGAAACAAATGCTCCCTTTTTAACTGCAGAGAGAGAAGGAGGAGGTGGCACTTTCTCCTCGACTAGTGACTTAGGCGGGTCAGCTGAGGGTATGAGCAGAACAGACGAAAGCCAAACTGAAGAACCTAGACACAGTTGTGGAAGTAAGTTATCTCCGAGGGTCTGGGTAGGAGGGGGGTCTCCGGTAGACATGCCCGCGGCAACGTGCAGATGGTAACACCCCGAGCAGCCCTGGGCTGGCACGCAGCTGCCCTGGCACTTCCTGCCATTAGTGTCTACGTGCAGAGCACGTTCAAAAGTCAGCCTGTGGTCAGACCCCGTCCTAGCACCAAAAAGCAAAATTAAAGCAACAGAAAAGGGAAACACCCCTCAGTTGTATTTCAGTCCAGTCCACAGGCTGCCTGTCCTCTCTCCGCCCCCATCTATAACCCATCACCCAGTCCTGCTGGGTCTCAGCGCTGAAATAGCCTCTTGAGTCACTTCACTCCCCTGGGTCCCCACCAGCACGCTGGGCCGCACACCTCATCTCACGGCAGTGGGCTCAGAGGTCACCTCTCCACGCTCTCACTGCCTCCTCGCCAGCCTGTTCATGCCCCACAGCCAGAGTGATCTCTGAAATGCCAAGCCTGCCAGAGCCGGCGCCCCACTCTGAGGAAGCCCCTTCAGTGGTGTGCCACTGTTGGCGTGGGGCTCTCCTTCCCCACGTGGCAGTGCCTGGGCTGAGCACCCCTCCGGGCGCAGCGTCACTCCCGGCACCACTGAGTTCCCGCCCTGGCTGCATAGCACTTGTCACCAGCTTATGGTCACACGTACATGTGTTTATTTGGTTAGTGTCTGTTCTCCATCCCTTAGGCCAGGCCCACATCCGTTTGTGTTCACTGTTGAATTTCTAGTGACCAGCACAGGAAAGGCTCTTGACATTTGTAGAACGCGGTCCTTGTCTGCCGTATTGGCAAGGTAGCCTTACAAACAAGATTTCATCAATAATTTGTTCATATTTTAAGATAGATAATAGTGGCCAAAAATAATTTTTATTTTGATTTTCATTTATAGATTTAATGTGCCTGCCATTTTTTTTGTTTTGAGAGACAACATCTTGATCTGTTGCTCAGATTGGAGTGCAGTGGGGTCCGCATAGCTCAGAGAAACCTCTTAACTCCTGGGCTCAAGGGATCCTCCTGCCTCAGCCTCCCAAGTAGCTGGGACTGCAGGCATGTGCCTGTCTAGTTCTTCTACTTCTGTAGAGATGGGGGTCTCACTATGTTAGACTGGTCTCAAACTCCTAACTGCAAGTGATCCTCCCAAAGTGCTGGGATTACAGCCATGAGCCGCTGCATCTGTCTCCGTCATAACTGATAAACTACTTTTTTAGTGGACTGTCATCTTTTGCCTTTAGAGTAGTCTTTCCATTGATCTCACTTGGGATCTGGAGCTTCAGAATTGCGTAGGCTAAAAATCTTAGAAAAACAGTGGGCTCTGCCAGTGTGCATTCTCTATTTTATTGTACGCCTGTAGCTTGCAGACATAGGTGGTGCTCGGTGTATTTTGCTTATTTATTTATTATATATTATTTCTATTTGTAAGTCATGTATCTACAGTAGACAGTTTGGGGAGGAAAGGAAAAAACACTACTACTCAAGCTCGACCTCTGTTATAACTTTGGTATAGTGCCTTTTGGTCATTTTTAACTTGGCTATAATCACAGTGTACATAAAATTTTGTGTCCTGTTTCTTTTCCCTAAATAACCTTATTGTCGATGGATCAAAGTATTATGTGGCATATGGCATGGGATTTATTTAGTTCAGTAACATTTATTGTGCTAGGCACCATTCTATAAGCCTAAATACCATTCAAAGAAAATAGGCAGGTTTGGTCTCTGGACTCCCCAGTAATAGAAGACCATAGTTATGACGCTCTTAGTGGCAAATTTTGCTTCACGGATATATTTTTTGGCAACTCTTCTCCCTCCCAAAAGACATACAGGGAGGGGCTGCTCTTTACCAGGTCAAGGGAGATACTTGGCCCAAGTGGAGGGGGGATGGGGCTGGGCAGCTGTCAGGGAAGACTCTTCCTGGCAGAGTCACCCTCAGGTGCCTGGTGTTTGAAGGAAGAGCAGGGAGCTTGGGAATGGGGCAGCAGAGTGAGGGAGAGGCCGGGAGGAGCTGAGGCCAGTGAGGCCCTTCACCCCACCTTTGTCACCCCCTGGATGAGTGGCTTTTCTTCCAGACACGTGTCTTGATGTTTTCGTAAAGTGGAAACACGCAGGAAGATGGCTGGCCGCACCTCGTGCCATCAAAGACTCGGAGCTGGTTATCCCCGTTCCACATATTTGAAAGACCGTGTAACCTACATTTCTTACTTCTTTATCTTCGACTTACTTGAGGCAATTGTTCCTCTCCGAAAATTACAACCAAATGTGTTTTCAAATTGCACGAAAAATGGAACCTAGTAAGGCTTACTGTCAGTCTGTAATCGTTAAGCATGTTTCAACCTCTGACAATTCTAGAAACCAGGGCTTTTTCTCTTGCTGCAGGAGGCTACCCTAATTATAATCTTTCTGGAATTGCTTTACGGCTAGATCTGATGTATGCCAAGCTTAGATCCCAGTAGCAGGCTTAAAACATTTATTTCAGAAAGAACAAACAGTTACAGGTTGCTTCGGGTAATTGATGTCTTTTGTTTTCTTCCTATTGTAGGAGGATACATCACAGCTTTCCCAGATTGGGAGGAAAAATATGGAATGTGTTTTACCGCTGACTGAACACAACCAAATGAACTGTACTGACAGTAGTTTGAAAACCATCAGTTAGCAGTTTGCTCAGGCTCTAACACTGTCCAGCACTTTCCAGAGCAAACTCACTGTTTACAAGAACTCTCAGCCTTACAAAGTTTATAACCTCAAGCTTTGCTTATTTAAAATATTTCAGCGAAAGAAAAGTACCTGGAAGCCACTTTCCAAAATGGCCATGGATGAGGATTTGTGGATGGTCATCTTGGGTTTCATCATAGCTTTTATCTTGGCATTTTCTGTCGGTGCAAATGACGTGGCCAACTCGTTTGGGACCGCCGTGGGCTCTGGTGTGGTGACCTTGAGGCAGGCGTGCATCCTGGCTTCGATATTTGAAACCACCGGCTCCGTATTACTGGGAGCCAAAGTAGGAGAGACCATTCGAAAAGGCATCATTGACGTGAACCTGTACAACGAGACCGTGGAAACCCTGATGGCCGGGGAAGTTAGTGCCATGGTCGGTAAGTAGCTTCCTCCTCCTCCTTCTTCGACAGAGTCTCACTCTGCTGCCCAGGCTAGAGTGCCATGCCCTCAGCCTGGCTCATAGCAACCTCAGACTCCTGGGTTCAGGCAATCCTCCTGCCTCAGCCTCCCAAATAGCTGGGACTACAGGCATCTGCCACAATGCCCAGCAATTGGTTTCTATTTTTAGTAGAGATGGAACCTTGCTCTTACTCAGGCTGGTCTCAAACTCCTGAGCTCAAGGGATCCACTGACCTCAGTCTCCCCAAGAGCTGGGATCAGAGGCATGAGCCACCCTGCCTGACCTACAGCCTGCTTTACACCAGTGGGACACACCTGTCTACCAGCCTGATTCACACAGAACTTGGTCATATTCATAAATGTGATTTTTGCTTTGACTTTTCAAAGCCTGGCCCAATGTTTTATACCTACTGTCTTATTTTTGCCCTCTGAAGATTAATTTGATTATGATTTTTAAAGTGTTTAAATAGCAAGCAAACATTTATTTTCTCAAAGGTTTAGCCAACTTAGTTGTTCAAATAGATTTCAGCTAAGTGGATGCTTTCACAAAATACAGAAAAAGATCTTTATAGAACAGCTTTTTATTGTTTCAGGGTTAAGAGTTATTAAAGAAATAACACTTCTAAATGAACGTGTTTTTAAGGTTTACTTATGACATTTCCTTGAGCAGTCATTTATGTTTTTTCTTAAGATTTTTCATCAATTAGACACATGCAATGTTTTGAAAACTTGAATGTCAAAAAATAACATGTATTAATTTAACTTTTATATTCTCAGTTTGAGTTCTCAGTTCAGATTCAGTGACCAGGTGAATTTTCACTAAGTGCTTATGTTTCAAGAAATTCTCATCTCCTGTGTTTTTTGTAATCCTTTCGTTGGCTTTTGTTTGGATTTTCTGATTCTACCTCCAGGAGCTCCACTCGGTATATTTGTTTTGTTTTCTGGCCAAAAAATAATATGTACTTGCCTAGTTATAAGATGGCCCGTTACCCATAGTTGTAAGTTGTCTAAATGAAGAGAAGTGTCGAGGGACTGAGTCACCCTGAGCGGCAGGCTGACGGGCGGCTGTGATGACACAGTCACAGCACCTTTGCTACAGCTGGAAAGAACATTCCAGGCAGAACTGTGGGAACGTTCAGCTGACAGGGCTCTTTCTCTGCCTGCCTCTAGATCAGTGGTTCTCAACCTTCCTAATGCCGCAATGTATTTTCATTGTTAAAAAGGGGTCGCGACCCCCAGGTTGAGAACCGCTGCTCCAGACGGAGTGACGTCACAGCAGACAGCTCCTCTATGTGGGTAATTTGGGAGCAGTTTGGTTCAGGAGAAGGGGGTCTGAGAGGAGTCCGGCCACCTGCTCTCCACAGGACATGGCCTTCTGTAGGAGGAGTCCTAAAGGGTGGTAAGACCCCGGCGTGCCAGGAATACAGACCACAGGCTCCTAGTGATCTACTTTGTCACCAGTTTCTTTTTTTTTTTGAGACAGAGCCTCAAGCTGTCACCCTGGATAGAGTGCCCTGGCGTCACAACTCATAGCAAACTCCAGTTCCTGGGCTCAAGCGAGTCTTCTGCCTCTGCCTCCCAAGTAGCTGGGATTACAGGCGCCCGCCACAACGCCCGGCCATTTTTTGGTTGCAGCCGTCATTGTTGCTTGGCGGGTCTGGGTTGGATTTGAACCCACCAGCTCAGGTGTACGTGGCTGGCGCCTTAGC
>CAUYRH010140818.1:0-16021 GCA_963574655.1 Perodicticus potto
TTTTTGAGACAGAGCCTCAAGCTGTCACCCTGGATAGAGTGCTGTGGCATCACAGCTCACAGCAACCTCCAATTCCTGGGCTAAAGTGAGTCTCTTGCCTCCACCTCCCAAGTAGCTGGGACTACAGGTGCCCACCACAACACCCGGCCATTTTTTGTGTGCAGCCGTCATTATTGTTTGGCGGGCCTAGGCTGGATTCGAACTCGCCAGCTCAGGTGTACGTGCCTGGCGCCTTAGCCCGTTGAGCCACAGGCGCCGAGCCCTGATGCATTTTTCTATAAGTGAAAGATAAGATTTCTTTTCACATTCATAAGTAAGGGACTATCTGACAGATGATATTTCTCAGGTATAATAAGCCTTTATAATTAAGGGAAAAAGTTGTATTCAGTTAGAAAATTTGGAAAATACAACCATAAAAAATAGCAATCACTCATAATTTTATTTAAGATATCACTGTCAATTTTTAAGTTTCTTTCAGCTTATTTTTTCCTTAAAAATTGGAATTTTAACATAAGTGAGTAAAGCTATATGTATATTTTTTTATTTTAAAGAGATGAGGGTCTTGCTATGTCCCTGTGGTTGAGGTTCATGGGTGTGATCAAATGATCCTTCCATCTCAGCTTCCTGAGGGACTAGAGGCAGGCACTATTGTACCCAGGTATACAATTTTGTGCCCTGGATTTCTCTGTCACTTTAAGAAAAGCATTTTTCCATGTCTCTAAAGTATTTTTTAATGGTTACTGTTTTGAAATATCTATTCACCCATTCCTTTTTCAGACATATTCGTTATGTTAGAAATCTGTTACTAAGTTTTTAGCAGAAATAAAGTTTGTATCACAGAATTAGTACTATAATTTTAGTAATTTTGGTGGTTTTGGAGTTCTAGTTAATGTTTTTTTTTTTCCAGGTTGTGTCTGTTCTTACTCTGGAAAAAAATCACTTTTTAGTAATTTTAAGTTTTGTTTTGGAAACATGTTAATTGCTTTTCATTTCTCACTGAGTAATCATTAGTATAGTAGCTGTTACAATTCTAGTTAATCTTTTTTGTTTTATCTTGTGTTTTATTTATTTATTAAATTTTTATTTTTTTTAGAGACAGGGTTTCACTCTGTTGCTTCTAGGCTAGAGTGTAATGGCATAGTCATAGCTCACTGCAACCTCAAACTCCTGGATGACCCAAGTAATCCTCCCACTTCAGCTTCCTGAGTGGCTGGGACTACAGGCATGTGACCCAGTGCCTGGCTAGTTTATTTTTATTTCCTTTGTAGAGATGAGGTGTTGCTATGTTGCCCAGGCTGGTCTGAAACTCTTGGGCCGTGTTAATCCTCCCACCTCAGCCTCCCAAAGTGCTGGGATTACAGGTGTGAGGCATGGTGCCTAGATTATTTATTCTTTTTTTTTTTTTGAGACAGAGCCTCAAGCTGTCACCCTGGATGGAGTGCTGGGCATCACAACTCACAGCAACCTCCAATCCCTGGGCTCAAGCGAGTCTCCTGCCTCCGCCTCCCAAGTAGCTGGGACTACAGGCGCCCGCCACAATGCCCGGCCATCTTTTGGTTGCCGCCACCACCGGTTTTTGGCGGGCCCGGGCTGGATTTGAACCCGCCAGCTCAGGTGTATTCTTTTTTTTTTTGAGACATAGCCTCAAGTTGTCACCCTGGATAGAGTGCTGTGGCTTCACAGCTCACAGCAACCTCTAATTCCTGGGCTCAAGCAAGTCTCCTGCCTCTGCTTCCCAAGTAGCTGGGACTACAGGCGCCCGCCACAATGCCCAGCCATTTTTTGGTTGCAGCCATCATTGTTGATTGGTGGGCCCGGGCTGGATTCGAACCCTCTAGCTCAGGTGTACGTGGCTGGTGCCTTAGCCCGTTGAGCCATAGGCGCCGAGCCTATTTATTCTTTTTATACATGGTATGCATAAATCTTAAAATGTAGCAGTCACTCAGCTGCTTAATACTGTTACTGTGTTGTTAATTGTATTGTTTTTAATAGTGGCCATTTGCAGAAATGTTAAAAACTACTTAGTAAGTTTAAAAAGTTGAAACTGTAGAATTTGGGTGGTGCCTGTGGCTCAGTGAGTAGGGTGCTGGCCCCATATGCCGGAGGTGGCGGGTTCAAACCCAGCCCCGGCCAAAAACTGCAAAAAAAAAGAAACTGTAGAATTTGACCAGAAACTGAAGTGTGACAAATTGAGTAGAGTAAATTAATGAAGAGTAGTCGTGGCTTTTATTTTAAGGATCAAATTCTTAGCTGGAGAGTGGGATAAATACCTAATGTTTTACCAGTTTGATAGGAACTGCCAATATTAGTCCATCTTACTGAGAAACCTCTTTCATTTAGAACAAATGCCAAGTATATAGTAGTTGCATAGTAAATATCTGTTGGATAAATGTTTAGGCAGACATATTTTAACTTGGTAAATATTGCTTTTTGGATAACTGTGATGTTGAAATAATCCTTTAATTTTTTTTTTTTTTTTTGAGACAGAGTCTCACTGTGTCACCCTCAGTAGAGTGCTGTGGTGTCAAGGCTCACAGCAACCTCAAACTCTTGGGCTTAAGTGATTTTCTTGCCTCAGGCTCCTGAGTAGCTGGGACTACTGGCGCCTGCCACAATGCCTGGCTGTTTTTTTTTTTGTTGTGTTGTAGTTGTCATTGTTGTTTAGCAGGCCCAGACCGGGTTTGAACCTTCCAGCCCTGGTGCATGTGGCTGGGGCCCTAACCACTGAGCATGGGCACTGAGCCTCTTTTAATTTTTTTAAAAGTAGTTTTCTGATTTGGCCAAAAGGATCATAATGTAGGACATTACAATGGTGAGAGAGAAAGGAGGTTAGATTGGGTTTTAACTCTAGAAGTGTGACCTTAGGCAAGTTACTTTCCTTCTCTGTCTGACTGGGTTTGGCTATACTCATAATTTTTAAGGTCCCTTTTAAATCTAAAAATCTCTTATTTCTGGATATGTTGGATTGCTTGGGGACAAAACAAAATTTAGAGTAGAGACGGTCTGCAACTTATGATGGTACTACTTATAATTTTTTGACTTTATAATGCTGCAAAAGTGATATTCAGTAGAAACTATAATTTAGCTACTCATACAGTTATTCTCTTTTCTACCTGTAGTATAGTGTTCAATAAATTATGTGAGATACCATGTATTCATCACTTTATTATAAGATAGTCTTTGTGCTAGATGCTTTTGCCTGACTGTGTAGGCTAATGTAAGTATTCTGAGCATGTGTGAGGTAGGTCTAACCTAAGCTTATGATATTCAGTAGATTAGATGTATTAAATGTGTTTTTGACTTAGTTTCAAACTTACGATTGGTTTTTAGCAAAGTAACCCTGTCAGAAGGTGAAAAGCATCTATACTATAAATGGTGTGCAAGATATTACTTTCACACAGAGTAAAGACTAGAAGAAAATTTATGATGCCTATGCCTTTTTTGGGGGGGGTTGTTAAAATTTGTTTATTTGTTTGTCCTCAACAGTCAATGACAACACAAACAGCAGAGTGGTCCTTTGGTCCTTCTTTGAAGCTCTTGTTCTAGTTGCCATGACATTGGGACAGATCTACTACCTGAAGAGATTTTTTGAAGTCCGGAGGGTTGTTTAAAAGTCTTTTCCTGATGATCCCAAACTCATAATTCACTGTTTACCAAACACCTTGGTCATAATAATGTCATTAGTTTCTACGTTTTTATTTTCTGAACTGTACATTCACAGCTTATGTTTTTTTGTGATTAATAGATATTGGGGGAAACATACCTTTTTAGGAAAGTTATAGTGAAAATTTGACACTTGACTGGCATAATTTCTAAATTGAATGCTGCCTCTATTATATAGATCCTCGCAGAACTCAAACCCTGTAAATGATATGTAGACGTATGGCCTTTATTATGTCTTCTTTTCCTTTTGTTTTTATAATAAAATGCAGTTTGTTTAGGAAATCAGCACAAAGCCTGATAGTACTTTACTAAAATGACTGTGTTCTTTGGAGTCCCTCATCCTGTGGTTCAAATCATTAAAGATTCATTTTATAGAGTCCTTATGAAAAACAACAATATGAATCTTAATGTTTTCTGCCCATCCTAATGGCAGAGCTCTGACTGGAGTGTGATACCAGGCTGGGTACTTTTATACTTCGTTACCTGGTTTTTCCTTTAAAGGTAAGATTTGCCCCAATATATATTTTCTCCCATAAATTTTTACATTGAACCTTAGGACTCAATCACCCCCACTTAAATCGAAGACACAAGCAGTTAATAACCATTTTTTTTTTTTTTCTGCTTAACCTTCTAAGAAGTCTCTGTTAAAGCCAATTCTCTGGGTGTTCCAGTGAATGGTAGCTGTTGTCCATTCTGCACTGGCATGTCCACCTTCCCCACTCTTGGCATGTAGGAAGTATGCATTCATGTAATTGGAAAAATCTGGATTTCTGATACCAAAGGGTTAAAGCCTCTTGGATTTCACTGCAAATACAGCCACTATTTTATTTTTGATTAGTGGCCTTTGGGTCACTATTTAACCAGGGCACTGAACATCAGTGTCAGCACTAGGGTTTCTGTTTTTGTTTCTTTGGGTCTTTCTTTTTTGGTACATGTGAATTTTGTTTTGTATAAAATGAAATGAGTTTCTCTTGGTCTCTGATGATGGGTTTAAAATTAAAAGAGCATCTGGTTTTGGTGTGGGGATGATCCAGGATTATGTTGTGACTGATATAAGTTACTTGTACATTTTTTTTTTGATCTTTGCAAGGGGAAAACTACAAGTAACGAGTTTTATATAATTAATTTAAATTTGTTACAGGTTTTCATGTTCAGGATAAAACAATTTTTCAACCTTGGGTAAAACTACTTGCAACAGTTTATTGATAAGGTGACTGTTTCACCTTAAGGCAACTGTTGCATGCCAATTTGTGTGTGTGTGTGAGAAAACACTTCACAATTGAATTAAAAGATGTAAATTTAAAATTGGTTGTATATCTAATCTGCCCCAGTTTCAGTAAATAAACAGTTCTTTTTAAAAACAGTCAGTATTCTGTGTTTTATATATTGATGTTTAATTCACATTCTGTAAATAGCAGCTTTCTATTCTTATTTGAAATGAGACATGTCCATGTTTCTGAGTATTAAACCTGTTACTTTTTATTTTCATAAACTTTTGGGTAGTAAACAGGAACCAAATTTTAGTTTCTACACAGGTGTTCTGTGTGGTTTCTCAGATGGGTTGGTGTTAAACCTTTAGGCATTTTTTTACTTGGGAAATAAAAGTTTGAATTATTTTCTTTCAGCCACCTGGTTTATGGATATGGGAAATAGGTTTAAGAGAGATTAAATGATTTACCCAGGGCCGCCAAATAAAGAGCAAAAGTGAAACCAGAGACTAGTTCTCTGCTTATAGAAATTTTTCCTCTTCCTCTGATACATCAAGGGCATGCTAGTAATAAAAGAAGCTACTGTTAACGCACATTGTGTAATGTCCTGATTTTGTGCTGAGACCATGTTATTTATGCATCAAAACTGCCATTACCTTGGGTAGAATAATTTTGTAATTGAGGAAACAGGCTTGGAAAGGGTCCCAAGAACAGAAGTCTAGTAAGTAGGAGAGCCCAAAAGGCCAACAGCTATGCAATTTTACTGTGTCTTTCCTTTCACAGCCATCTGTCCCATTTAGAAAAGTTGTCAAAGGTGTTTTGAGGATGTGATGATTTATTTCAGTGGAAATGTTGCTTCGGGCTTTTATCTTGTCCTAATTTAGTTTGGGATGACTGGAGTCTGCATGAGTACTGATGATTCTTATATATGTGTATGTGTATATATATATACACACACACACACACACACATATGTATATTTTAGATAGAGTTTCACTATGCTGCCCTTAGTAGAGTGCTGTAGCATCACAGCTCATAGCAACCTCCAACTCTTGGGCTTAAGTGATTCTCTTGCCTCAGCCTCCCAAGTAGCTGGGGCTACAGGTGCCACAACACCGGCTATTTTTTGTTGCAGTTATTTAGCTGTTGTTTAGCTGGCCTGGGCTGCGTTTGTTCTCCACCTTCAGTGTGTGTGGCTGGCACTGTAACCACTGTGCTATGAGCGTTGAGCTGATTTTCATTTATATTTGAGTGACCATTGTGTGTTACAGTCACTGGGATAAAGAGAGAAAAGACCACATTATCGTGGTTTTTATCTTGTAGTGAAGGAGATGAGTGTAATACATACATAAATTACATACCATTTTATATAGTATATTAATGGTAAGTGCTAAGGAGGGAAATAAAACAGGCTATGAGTTTTAGTGATAAGGAAAAGGAGGCATCACTGAAAAGGTGACATTTCAAAAGTTCTGGTGCATGTAAGGGAGTATAAGGGTGAAGGGAAGACTTCCCCTTTGCCCTCTGATGAAGTTTGCTGAAAAATCAACTGACAGAAGGCAGATTAATAGGAGAAAAGGTACACAGATTTATTTGATCATAGTTTTACATGACACAGGAACCTTCAGAATGTATACTTTCAAACAGGGAGAGGTATTAATTTTATGCTTAGGTTCAATGATGCACACAGGTAGCTGTGTTGAAATACAATTAAAGGATAGCTAACAGACTGAATGGGGAAACCAGCAAGGCCTGTCCATATTCATCTTGGTATGTCAGTGCTGTTTCTGGGTATGGGCCAGGACCCTTTCTGGAATGGGAATTTTATGACCTACAATCATAATGAGGTAGGTTAGGTAATTTCTTATGGCCAGGTTTTACACAGAAAACTGAAGAAAAAAGAGCAGTATTTTTAGGTTTTAATGGCCGGTTTTGGAGAAAAGGGGTTCTGGTTTCTGTGATCTGCCTTGGGTAAGAGGATTCTAATTTCTATGGCTAGTCTTAGAATGAGCGGGGGAGATATGGGAGGGCAGGAAACACGGAAAACAAGAGAGAAACTTGCTTTCGTGGCCTTCATTTTGCAGAATCATTTTCCGAGTCTCAACGGGAGCAAGCGATGGACATATCTAGGGGAGGGGAGTATCTCCTCAGAGCCCAGCAATAATGAGTAGCCATTAAAAGCGTGCTGATGAATGTGTGGACAAATGAATGCCCCCAAGACAATGGTGAACACAGGAATAGGAAGGTGTTCTTGTTTGTTTGGGACGCTGACCATATTTCCTGTAAAGTAAACCAACATTTATTATGTACCAGCCATTGGATCCCCACCATCACCCCTTTTTTGCAAGTCTGCTAAACTGGGGCTCTTGAGCTCTGCCCACTCCAGCGAGCTCCGCGGTCCTTTGGCCGGGACGCGGTGTTATGCTGCCACCGGCCTCCGACTGGCCGAAAAGTGGGGGTCGGGGGGGCAGGGCCAGAATCTCTCCCGCCAAAATTCCTGCTTAGTGTGGAAAGACGCCAGGAGTCAAAGGGCTTGTGTAGGGTGGGTGGAAATACTCAGCCCTGGACCCTCGCCAGCTTTCACGCTGCCACGGTCTGCTTTCCTTCCTCCAGCGCTCCGGCTGCCTTCCCAGCCCTCCGGAACTTTGCAGCTCCCCAGCGGTTTCCGGCCGGTAGCTGGAGCTGCCGGAAGCGGAAGTGCTCGCCGGCAGTGCCCTGGAGGCGTCCGGGTAGCTGTAGTTTAGCAGACGGAGCAGCAGCGAGCCATGGAGCACGTGACGGAGGGTTCCTGGGAGTCTCTGCCTGTGCCGCTACACCCGGGGGTGCTGGGCGCGCTGCGGAAGCTGGGCTTCCGGTGCATGACGCCGGTGCAGGTACCGTCTTTAGGGGCAGTTGGGGAAAGCGAGGCTGGGAGCGGGGCAGGCACCTGCTGACCCGACAGGCGGGTAGGTGGTCGAACTAGGTAGGACTCAAACTCCGGGGTTCTCATCCCTTCACCTGGAACAGTACCACGACTCCGGGCTATCCAGAACCGCGCGAAGTGAAGCGGGTTAATGACCTGGTGGCCGGCGGCGCTCCCGAGTCGGGATTTCGTCTCCACCGCACCCGCCCCCACCCTGGGCAATAGGGGGCTTAGCCCCTGGGTCACGTCCGCCCGTACTAGACTAGGGACCTCGGACAAACGGTGCTGTGCTTCATTTTCCTTCTCTATGAAGTGACGAAAATAACATCACCTGCCTCATAAGGTGGTTGTGGAGGTGAAATAAAACAACATGTGTTGTGGAGAAGAAATAAAACGATGGACTCACGTTGCTCAATAATCAATGTTACCCGTTTTTACAGTGTGGCTAAGTGAAGCAAAATGACCCAGTTGATTCATTTATTCAAGAATAAATAAGAGTTCTTGGGGGACCTGCTATGTATCAGGTACCTCTTCTAGGCCCTGGAGATTTTGCAGTGTTGGTACCTACTCATGGGCTTATTTTCTAGTGCAGGAGCTAGAGAAAGAAGTAAAAGAATAAAATAAATTCATCTGGTGTTAAGTTTATAGAGGGTTAAAATGGTTTGCTGTGTTAGTATGGTACATGAGGCTTCTTTGAAGAGCTGTCATTGAGGTGAGACCTGAGTGATTGAGAAGGAGCTGGGTGTGGGGTGACTGGAGACAGCTTCAGGAATGCCATTGCAAATGCCTTGAGGGCCAAATAGAAATGGAACTTTGAGCAACAAAAAGAAGGCCTTAGCAGAGGACCCTGGGAGGGTCTTGTGGGAGCTTGGATTTTATTGTAGTTGTAGTGAGAAGCCATTCTATATGGCAACCATATAAGAATACAAGGACTGATTTCTGTGGAGAAAATTGCCTTTAAAGGGATAAGAGAAGCAGGCAGGTCAGTTAGGAGGCCTGCCTCATTGTGAGGTGAGTGATGATGTGGCTTGGAGTAGAGTGGAAGCAGTGGATAATGAGAAGTCAGCTTTGGGTTAGCATTGGGGTTGCCAAGGGACTGGAAGTGGGAGTTAGGAACGAGGAATCTAGCTGGGTGGATAGTGCTACCATTTCCTGAGATGAGGAAGGCTGGGAGGGTAACAGGTTTCAAAGGGAAAAATCCAGACTTCTGTATTAGCTTGTTGAGTCGGAGATGGCTGTAAGATTACCAGGAAGGACGTGGAGGAAGCAGGCAGGGCTACAGAGAAAAACTGGGGTGCTGTGTGCCATGCCTTGGGAATGTAGTGGAAACAAGACCCATACCCTGCCCTCAGAGTTCTTTGCTTAGAGCTCTCCATCTGCTGCTGCAGTAGCCACAGACACACATGGGTGTTGAGCACTTGCACTACAGTTTGTCCAAAGTTAGATGTACACTAGCTGTAAAACAGCACACTGGATTTTGAAGAGTTAGTATGAAAAAAAGAATAATGGAAAATATTGCCCTAATTTTTTTTTTTTTTTTTTTGAGACAAAGTCTCAAGTCATCCTGGGTAAAGTGCCATGGCGACATCATAGCTCACAGTAACCTCCAACTCTTGGGCTCAAGCCATCCTCTTGCCTTATTTATTATTTTTTTTTCTTTTTTTTTTTTTTTAGTAGAGATGGGGTCTTGCTCTGGCTCAGGCTGGTCTTGAACCCATGAACTCAAGTAATCCACCCACCTTGGCCTCTCAGTGTTCTAGGATTACAGGTGTGTGCCACTGTGCCCAGTTTTTACCTTTTTCTTTTTACTTTATTTACTGTGGCTATTAAAAAATTTAAAATTATGTATATGGTTCACATTATATTTCTGTTGGACAACAGTGGTCCAGAGCATAGTCTTCAGCCTTGCCACTGTTGACATTTTGGGCTGGAAAATTTTTAGTTGTGGGAGCTATCCTGGGCATTGTAGGATATTTAGCAACACCCCTGGAATCTACCCACCAGATGACAACGCTCCCCTCCAGGGTTTGACAGCCAACGGTGTCTCTAAACATTGCATTGTTCTGGGTAGGGGGGGCGTGGGTAGAGGCAAGGATGGAAATCACCCAGGTTGAGAATCACTCATGTAGAGGCAGTTGGGAAGGTATGACATTCTGCAGTGCAGGTAAGCTCAGGCTTTGGGTACCAGCAGCAAGACCTGGAGGGGGAGTGACCTTGAGGCCAAGACCTGAGACCAAAGAGCCAGGCCTCCATAGTGCTTAAAATGACAGGGTTTATTTGAATTTTCCTTCTGTGCTAGAGATAGAAGAGACCTAAAATGCAATGTTGTCAATCCCGTCCTAGTCCATAATGGAAAGGTAGGAGAGACGCGACTAGAATTCAGGACTCCTTCTTCCCAGCTTAGCTTGCTATCTCCACCACACTGTGTTGCCATGTTTGATTCAGCTCCTCCAAGTTGCCTTGGTTATTTAAGAGTCCCAAATAGGGCCTACTGTGACCTTAGCCACTTAGTATGTTTTTAGGGTTTGGGGTTTCATCTGTTCTTCATAGCATTTTTAAACCAGTGATTTGCAATCTTTCCGTAGTCTGCAACTATTCCTCTTTTCATGAAAAACAAAGATGTCGCTGCAGAAGCGGTGAGTACCTCAGCCTGTTCTGTTTTCCCTCAAAGGAACTGTGAGAACAAAAAGCACAAAACTTGCTCTCATTTTGCAGGTCACAGGTAGTGGCAAAACACTGGCTTTTGTCATCCCTATTCTGGAAATTCTTCTGAGAAGGGAAGAAAAGTTAAAAAAGAGTCAGGTGAGCAGTTGTGAAAGTGATTTATTTTCACTTCGTCATCAGACAGTTTATAGTTGGGTAAGAGGTGGTTAAAATCCTGAAAAAACTAAAAGGTAGTCAATGTTATTATTTGTGGATTCTATATTTATAAATGTGTCTGCTCCTTAAAATTTATAACCCCAGTTCAGTGCTGGGGTGTTTTCAAAGTTATTTGTGTTCGTTCATTTATTCATTCATTCATTTTTTTTTTTTTGAGACGGAGTTTTACTACATTGCCCTCGGTAGAGTGCCGTTGCATCACAGCTCACAGCAACCTCCAGCTCTTGGGTTTAAGTGTCTCAGCCTACCAAGTAGCTGGGACTATAGGTACCTGCCACAACGCCTGGCTATTTTTTGGTTGCAGTTGTTACTGTTGTTTAGCAGGCCTCGGCCAGGCCTGAACCCACCAGCCTCGGTGTATGTGGCTGGCGCCCTACTCACTTAGCTACAGGCGCTGCCCATTCATTCATTCTCTGAGACAGAGACTTACTGTGTCATCCTCAGTAGAATGCTGTGGCATCATAGCTCACAGCAACCTCAGATTCTGGGCTCAAGTAATTCTATCTCAGCCTCCCAAGTAGCTTGGACTACAGGCACTTACCGCAGCACCCAGCTAATTTTTATATATTTACTAGATAGGGTCTTGCTCTTGCTCAGGCTGGACTTGGACTCCTGAGCTCAAGCAATCCCCATGCCTTGGCCTCCCAGAATGCTAGAATTACAGGTCTGAGCCCCTGCCCATGTTGTTTGTGGATGTGGGCAAAGCTGCTTTTTGTTTATACATGGGTGTCCCTTTCATGGTCTGGTTATTGTCTTGTTTTTCACATTTTTGTCCTTTTTGTTGGTGATTTTTTTGTTTAAAATGGCCCCCTACTAATGTGTTGCTGAGGTACAATGTAGTGTTCCTGAGTCCAAGGTTATGATGTGTAGACAGAGTACATTTGTTATATAAGGTTTGTTCAGTCACAAGGTGTGGAGCTGTTGGGTATGAATTTAATGTGAACAAATCAGTATGTGTACAATATGCTATCTTTAAATGAAATATACAGCAAAGTTATGTATTAAGCAGTCAACAAAAATGTTACACTCAGAGACTTGCAGAAACCTCATGCCGTATTTTCCTGAGGAGTAGCGATTAGTATTAGTATTTAACCACTCATTGTCTGCAGTGACTTTATTGAGCATAACTGAAGTGAATAATGTTAAGTGATAGTAATTCATAGTACAAAAGAACCTCTCTAAGTTGACCACCCAAGGGACTCTAACCAACTGGTCAACATACAGAGGTGGTCAACATAAGGAACGAGGTCTACTGTACAGTGAGTACATGTGGTGCATGTCCAGTCTGTGAAGAGTAGGTCAACTTAAGGAGGTGGTCAGCTATAGAGTTTCAACTGTAGTTGAAATATGCTATGACCGAGGCTGCTATGAAAGTCTGGGAAGCGCTGTTTCTCTGGGAACTTTCCTCTGTGAGGTAGCGGGTACAGGGCTGTGTGTTCAGCTCTGGTAGTTTCTTGTGTTGCTAACTATGTCCTGTCCCTCCATGTGAGTAGGTTGGAGCCATAATCATCACCCCCACTCGAGAGCTGGCCATTCAGATAGATGAGGTCCTGGCTCATTTCACGAAGCACTTCTCACAGTTCAGGTGAATTGGATGGGGCGTCACTGTGCCATGGGCTGTTGTTTTGCCTAATTTACTCAGAGACCTGTTTCTTGTTTTAGCCAGATTCTTTGGATTGGTGGCAGGAATCCTGGAGAGGATGTTGAGAGGTTTAAGCAACAAGGGTAAGTTTGCTTGCTTCTGCTGCTTTCTTTACTTGCTCTTGGAACTGAACCCAAGATGAGTCATATAATTTAGGCCTACCTATGAGTGTCCCCTTCAGCAACTCTCTTCTCTAAGAAAAAAGGGTGTTTTCTCAGGGACAATGTCCCATTTTGCTTTGTTGGCTCCTTCCCATAGGCAATGATGAACACTTGAACACTCATAAACTTCAGCTCCTCCAGGGGTGAGGAGGCTGATATGAATGAGTGAAGGGGGCTGGAGGGATTGTGAGGCACTGGCCAGCAGATGCCCTCAGTATTCATCTCCAGTTGGTAGTTACCTGGCTGGACTGTGGGCTCAGTATTGCCAGGTTTTGAGTTTTTTGAAAAGAAAATGGAATTTCAGATTTGTACATGTAATCCCCTGACTTTCTGTCTTTTGGCATGTAACCTACATTTTAAAAAAATACCTTGCAGATTAGCTGCCCCTCAGTCTGCCAGTTTGTGATTGTTACATAAGATTCTTTCTCATTCTGTCAGGATTCTCTTTTTACAGATGATTACTTGGGCCCTAAAGTGATTGAGTAACTTGCTGTAGGTCAGAGGTTGGCAAGCTCTTTCTGTAAAAGAGCAGATAGATGGTAAATATTTTAGTCCTTGTGGACCATATGGTCTATGTCAAAATGACTCAACTGCTATTGCAGCATGAAGGCAGCAATAGACAACATGTGAAGGGATGGGTATGGTTGTGTGGGAAAGAAACACTTATCAAAGACAGGCAGCAGACCAGGTTTGCACTGGGGGCAGAGCTTGCCCATCTACTCTGGATCTTAGCCCCCGAACCCAGCCTCCTTCCTCATGGTCCTTGCTGTATCTCCCCTGCAGCACTCTTCCACTTGTGCTCATCTTTCTCATCACTTAGATGACTTTTAGGGTTACAAAAAAAGTGGTATTTTGGTAACCCACGGATATTCCCAAGATCCAGAGAGTAAGGTAAATTTAACTTTCTTTCCACAGTGGGAACATCATTGTGGCCACGCCAGGCCGCTTAGAGGACATGTTCCGAAGGAGGGCTGAAGGCTTGGATCTGGCTAGCTGTGTGCGTTCCCTGGATGTCCTGGTGTTGGATGAAGCAGACAGACTTTTGGACATGGGATTTGAGGCAAGGTAACTGGATTTTAGACTTCACTGGCTTTGGGTGTGTGGGGATACTGGTAGAAAACTT
This sequence comes from Perodicticus potto, assembly GCA_963574655.1. Lineage (NCBI taxonomy): Eukaryota > Metazoa > Chordata > Mammalia > Primates > Lorisidae > Perodicticus > Perodicticus potto. Next base: position 13,580 of record CAUYRH010140818.1, read on the forward strand.
GAGCAAAATAGGATTCCTTTACTACTTCCTGAATTAGTGTTTCTGTTAACCACATTGGAGTTTCAGATAATTAGGTGGTTTGATCCTTTAGATTCTACCACACGAATTTAATTGCAGTTCGTTTATCTTTGATCTTCTTAAAATGCATTTTCCTTCATGATTTTGTTTTGTCTTTGTTGTTGTTGTGTTTTAATCAACAGCTTTATTGGGATATAATTTTTTTATTTTTTTTTGAGACACAGCCTCAAGCTGTTGCCCTGGGTAGTAGAGTGCTGTGGCATCATAGCTCACAGCAACCTCCAAATCCTGGGTCTAAGCGATTCTCTTGCCTCAGCCTTCTAAGTAGCTGGGACTATAGGCGCCCACCACAACACCTGGCCATTTTTTGGTTGTAGTTGTCATTGCTGTTTTGCAGGCCCTAGCTGGCTTCGAACCCACCAGATCTGGTGTATGTGCCTGGTGCCTTAGCCACTTGAGCTATAGGTGCTGAGCCAATGTTTTATTTTTTTTAAACAGAGTCTTACTCTGTTGCCCTGGGTAGAGTGTGGCAGCATCATAGCTCACAGCAACCTCAGAGTCTTGGGCTTAAGAGATCCTCCTGTTTCAGCCTTTCAAGTAATTGGGACTATAGGTGCTTGCCATAATGCCCGACTAGTTTTTCTATTTTTAGTAGAGAGGGGGGTCTTGCTCTTGCTCAGGCTGGTCTCAAATTTGTGAGCTCAAGCATCACTCACCTTGGCCTCCCAAAATGCTAGGATTACAGGTATGTGCCATCATGCCAAACTAGGCAATAATTTACATACCACACAATTCATCCATTTAAACTCTTGTCTAGAGAGTATACCTTGAGTCTAGGAGTTTGAGGTTGCTGTGAGCTATGACCCCATGGCATCCTAGCCTGGGGCAGTAGAGCGAGACTTTGTCTCAAAAAAAAAAAAAAAAGTCTTGTCTGGGTGTGGTTGCTCATGCCTCTAATCCAATATTTTTGGAGGCTAAGGTGGGAAGATCATGTGAGCCCAGGAGTTTGGGACCAGCCTCGGCAACATAGCAAGACCACATCTCTAAAAAAACAAAAAGTAGCCAGGCAAGGTGGTGGGCACCTACAGTCTCAGCTACTTGGGAGGCTGAGGCCAGGTGTTAGCTTGAGGCTAGGAGTTCAAGGCTGCAGTGATCTGTAATTGCGCCATGGTACTCTAGCCTGGGCAGCAAAGTGAGATCCCATCTCTTAAAAAAAAAAAAAAAAAGTATAGTCTGGGACCAGCGATTTATGCCTGTAATCCCAGTACTCTGGGAGGCCGAGACAGGTAGATCACCTGAGCTTACCAGTTCGAGACCAGCATGAGCTAAAGTGAGACCCCATCTCTAAAAGTAGCCAGGCATTGTGACGGGTGCCTGTAGTCCCAGCTATTAAGTATAAAGATAATAAGGAAGAAACAAAAATTGCCATAACCTCATTTCTTAGCAACAGCTACTATAATATTCTTTTTTCTTTTTGAGACAGTGTTTCATTCTGTCCCCCTGGCTAAAGTGCAGTAGTATCATCGTAGCTCACTGCAATCTCAAACTCTTAAGCTCAAGCAGTCCTCCTACCTTAGCCTCTCAAGTAGCTGGGGCTACACGCACCACAATGCCCAGCTAATTTTTTTTTTATCTTTAGTGGAGATGGGGTCTCACTCTTGCTCAGACTGGCTTTGAACTCCTAAGCTCAAACGATCCTTCTACCTTGGCCTCCCAGAGTGCTAGGTGGTGTGATACCTGATCTATTGTAAATATTTTAGTGGCCTCTTTTTCAGTCTTTCAGAATATCTGTGAGTGTCATGAAGCACTGTATGAGCCTTCTTTTTTCAGCATAAACACCATCCTGGAGTTTCTGCCAAAGCAGAGACGAACGGGCCTTTTCTCTGCTACTCAGACACAGGAAGTAGAGAACCTGGTGAGAGCAGGCCTCCGGAACCCTGTCCGGGTCTCAGTGAAGGAGAAGGGTGTGGCGGCCAGCAGCACCCAGAAGACCCCCTCCCGCCTGGAGAACTACTACATGGTACGCACCTGGACTGTTGCTCCTTCAGTCCTGTGGTTCAGTAATGATGACCATTGCTTGTGAGATTCCTTATGGTTTACTAGGAAAGCAAATTTATATAATGAGATCCTGTGGTACATTTAAAAAGCTTTTGAGGACAGATACAGGACAAATGGTGGTCCTACTTGTTGAATGAGTGAATAAGGCTCGGCGCCTGTGGCTCAACAGGCTAAGGCGCCAGCCACGTACACCTGAGCTGGCAGGTTCGAATCCAGCTGGGGCCGCCAAACAACAATGCCGGCTGCAACCAAAAAATGGCCGGGCGTTGTGGCGGGCGCCTGTAGTCCCAGCTACTTGGGAGGCGGAGGCAGGAGACTCGCTTAAGCCCAGGAATTGGAGGTTGCTGTGAGCTGTGATGCCACAGC
>CAUYRH010140819.1:0-13631 GCA_963574655.1 Perodicticus potto
CGCCTGTAGTCCCAGCTACTTGGGAGGCGGAGGCAGGAGACTCACTTGAGCCCAGGAGTTGGAGGTTGCTGTGAGCTGTGATGCCACTGCACTCTATCCAGGGTGACAGCTTGAGGCTCTGTCTCAAAAAAAAAAAAATAAAAAAGAACGTGTTTATCATATCAGCATTTTGATATGGATTGCATGCTGGAATAGAAATATTTTAGAAATATTGAGTTAAATAAAAATATTATTAATTTCACTGTTTTCTTTTTACTTTTAAAAAATATGGCTACGTCCAGGTGTGCAAGTGCTTACGAGCCTTCCATCAGCGTCTCTCATGACATTTTTGTTCTAGGAGCTGGTGTCTAAATAGTGATAGAGCAGGGGCTGGGAGAGGCTCTGGCCTGGCTGGGAGGAAGCAGGGGGCACAGCAGTGGGGAGTGGAGGAGGGGAGAGCTGGCCCTGCTGCCTTTGGCCATGGGGAAGGAGTGTAGGTCTGTTAGCAGAGGAGCAAGGTATGGAAAGCTGTGGCTGAGAATGGCATTTTTCTGGAGCAAAGTGCAGGAGATCAGGCCTGGGCAGGGTCTGGGTGGGAGGCTGTGAGGGTGTGGTGGGAGGTCTGAGCTGGCGGGGACGGGGAGTTCAGAGAAATCCCACAGCAGTGACACACTAGATTAAGATGGACAGATGGACAGGCCTCTGCCACCTCGGGTCCCTCAGAGTCCACTCCGGAAGCCCAGAGAATGTCACAAAGAAAAGTTCAGGGCACCTGGTGGGGTCACTGCCACTGGGTGGCACATTTCCCTACAGCCTCTCTCTCTCTCTCTCTTCTCTCTCTCTCTCTCTCTCTCTCTCTCTCGTTCTCTCTCTATCACACACACACACACACACACACCCTTTCCTGAGCTACCAGGATTGAGCTGGGGTAGGAGAGCTCGCAGCAACCCCTGCCCTTCCTCTCTGAGCCACAGGACAATTTGCTTACACATCTGTTTAGGGGAACCGCAGACAACACATTTAGGATGTGTGTGACCTCTCAAGGTACACGTCTTGAGTAACATACAGAAGCACCCATGACACTCTGACTGAACAACTCTCTGACAAGTGGGCAAACCTTTCAACCCCATCTCACAGGTGGCCAAACAGCATTCTGAGGAAGCGAGGGGATTTGCCCAGAAAGTCCTGGTCACTTTTTGGTGGGCCAAGGGTGGTGGGTGTGTACAGTGGTTGGGAGCCAAGCCTGACTTCTCCTAGGGCTCCCACCTGCCTGGGCCTAGAGGAGTGCCCTGGCCTGCCTGGAGGTCCCCAGGCCTAAGGAGCAGAGCAGGGCCCTGCAGCTCTCTGAGCTGCCTCCATCCCCACACCAGAGGCCTGAGCCTGGGGATGCCATTTGTGGATAAGGCCAGCAGGGGGTGCCCCAGGACAGATGAATTCTTCAGACTTGCCCAAAGGGATGGGCCAGGAATTGTGTCCTCTGTACACGCAGAACTGGTGTACCTGGTCTTCCTCTTTCTCCCAAAACCTGGATGGTCAGGTGTCTTCAAGGAATCTTGTTGGGACAACCCCTGCTACACCTGACACCCTTGATCAGGCCCAGTGCTTTGGAGAGAGGTCCTTGAGAAGGCCCCACCAGGAGAAGTTTTTCCAAGACAACTGGTCAGTCTGTTTGTCAAGGATAAAGGGACTGACAATCTTGGGGTGGGGGCTGGGAGATGCCAATTGGAAGAGGTTCCCTGGGATCATTCGCCAGGGCCATTTCTTGACCCACATTGAGGACCCATGTTCCCGTTAGGCCTCACACTCTTGGGGGATCTGTGTGGATGGAGAGGTGTCAAACCCTTGGCATCCCCTCCCGTGACACCCACACTTAGGACTCAGCCTCCTAGAGCCAGGGCAGGTCTCTGATCCCAGGTCAAGGGTGTGAGTAGGTCCATTCAGAAGTCAGTTCTAAGGTTAGCTCAGAGCTGCCCTGGGGGGGTGCCGGGAGGCCTGGAGGGGGTCTTCTCTAGTAATCCAGTTATTTTAGGGAGAGAGTGGCAGGCAGGCAAGGGAGTGTGCACCAAGCAGATGAGCGTCACAGAGCAGAGTTCAGCGCTGTAATTAAATAGTACACACAACAGAGTTAGCCCCACACCTTCTTAGAGACGTGTGATGGCGATTGTGTGGCATGATAATTGGGCAGAAAAAGGAAGTGCGTTGTGTAAATGACTATAATTAACGTGGCTTTTGCTCAGCAAATCTTTTTACAGCCTCCTGTTCTCTGCTAGTGCTTTCCTGGGAAAGGCAGGTTGGCCGTTTCTGCTGACACCAGTTTTAGGGACATCCTACCCACCCTGACAGAGACATGCATTTTCCAGAGGAAACTTCCCTTCTCCTATTTGCAGCCCACATGGTCAGGTGATGCTTCGGGGGTGAGCACATGACCCATTAGAGGACTGCGCACACCTGTGCCCCTGCAACGCGGTTAAGGGATGGCTGTGCCAGACGTAGTTAATGAAACTCAACTCCTGGACGTTGGATAGATCTGTAAGGAAGAGAGAAATCTTTCTGTTGGTCTTCATTTGGGAGGCCAACCCATGGGAGAATGGGCCTAAAAAGTATGCTGATTGAGAACAAAGCAAAAACAGAGAGGCCAGGTCCTCTTGACATTGCTTAATCTCTGAACCTTTTGGTTATGTGGGTAATAAATACAATGTTTTGGCTCAGTGCCTGTGGTTCAACGGACTAAGGCACCAGCCACGTACACCTGAGCTGGTGGGTTCAAATCCAGCCCGGGCCTGCCAAACAACAATGACCACTGCAACCCAAAAATGGCCGGGCGTTGTGGTGGGTGCCTATAGTCCCAGCTATTTGGGAGGCGGAGGCAGGAGACTTGCCTGAACCCAGGAATTGGAGGTTGCTGTGAGCTGTGATGCCACAGCACTCTATCCAGGGTGACAGCTTGAGGCTCTGTCTCAAAAAAAATAAAAAAAAAATACAATCTTTTACTTACAATAATTTGAGTTAGATTTATGTCACTTTGTAACAGTAAGTCTCCTGTCTGTTATGCATTAGGGAAGGTTAAGGCCACTTGGCTAATTTTTAAAAATTTTTTTGTAGAGATGGGGTTTTCCTATGTTGCCCAGGCTGGGGAGGGAGAGGGAACCAGTCAGGATAGGAGGGAATGAACTTGGACAGGTGCTAGGGAGAGAAAGAAGTGGACAGTTCTGAGAAGAACTGAGCAGGCATCATCAGTGGGGCTCCCTGAGTGACTGGACTTGGTGGGGGCGATGAGAATGAGTCAGGGGCCAGGGCCATCCCATTCACACACAAAGGCAGAGACCACAAGGAAGGTTGTGTGTGTGGAAAGATACCAGTTTCCACTTTGCAAACACGCAGTACGAGTGCCCCAGGCATCCCAGTACTTGCCCAGAGGGGACCCATGTGGCAGGGCTATGTGAGGGTCTGAGAGCTCAGGCCTGGAAAGGCAGTGTGAGGTCAGCAGAGGCCTTGAGAGTGAAGACATTGCCCAGGAGACAGGAGAGTGAGGACGGAGGAGCTGGGGCCAGAGTAGTGTTGGAAACAGAGTAGTGTTGGAGATGACAATTCCAGAGAGCCCTGCCAGAGTCATGGTCAGTCCTTTCTTTCTCTTTTCTTTCCTCTCCTCTCCCCTCCCCTCCCCTCCCCTCCTCTCCTCTCCTGTCCTCTCCTCTCCTCTTTCTTTCTTTCTTTTTTTGAGATAGGGTCTCTCTGTCACCCAGGCCAGTGTAACACCCTCACGGCTCACTGTAACCATGAATCCCTGTGCTCAAGTGATGCTTTTGCCTCAGCCTCCTGAGTAGTTAGAACCACAGGTGCCTGCCACCCCTGGCTAATTATGTTTAACTTTTTTGTAGAGATGGGGGTCTTGCTATATTGCCCAGGCTGGTCTCAAACTCCGGCCTCAAGTTATCTTCTGACCTCAGCTTCCCAAAATGCTAGGGTTACAGGCTGCTCCTGGCTTCACCAGTTCTCTCTTTACCTTGCTGCCACCAGCCTGTAAACCCTATAGGTAAGTGCAGAGATGGTGTCTGATTCATTTCCCAGGGATTCCTAGAACCAGCTGGTGCCTGGTGATGGGAGCTCAGTAACTGCTGGATGCATGAGTGAAGGGAAAATGAAAACGCCGAAGGGCTAGTGGACTACAAATATGGATGTGGACCAACTTCTTTTTAAAAATAATCAGATTGGAACATTAGGAAACCAGTTTGGTTGGTTTCTTGGAATGGGCACTTGTGTCTGGCGCCTCTGTGAGGCCTGTCTCCTCCGATTTCGGGGCCAGAGTCCTCCCCCACTCCTCTTTCCTTCCTTATGCTGCTTCAAGTCACAGCCAGGGAGGAGCTGGCAGGCAAACAGGCCACTGATTTTATTTTCCTTTCTGAAGGCCTGGTGTTCCCTTCACAGAGTGCCCTCCGCACCTGGCCCCGGCTCCTCCACTCTCACTCTCTTGTCTCCCTGGGCAACGTCTCCACTTTCAAGGCTTCCAGCACTGCCCTCTGCTGACCTCGTGCAGCCTGCGCAGGCCCGAGCTCTCTGACCCTCACACACGCCCAGCCAGCAGCCTACTGAGCAAATGCCAGGATGCCCGGGATGCCCAAATCGCATGTTTGCAAAGTGGAGTACCTCGCCCACTCAAATCCAATTACTCATCAAGGCCTTTGGATGGGCTCAGCGCCTGTAGCTCAGCGGCTAGGGTGCCAGCCACATACACCGGAGCTGGCAGGTTTGAATCCAGCCCAGGCCTGCCAAACAGCAATGACGACTATAATCAAAAAATAGCCGGGCGTTGTGGCAGGTGCCTGTTGTCCCAGCTACTTGGGAAGCTGAGGCAAGAGAATCGCTTAAGCCCAAGAGTTTGAGGTAGCTGTGAGCTGTGACGCCACTGCACTCTACCCAGGGCGACATAGTGAGACTCTGTCTCAAAAAAAAAAAAAAAGAAAGACATAGCCATCATGCCATTTTGTTAGTTATTATATGAAGACATTTGTATTCTGCATTTAGTAAGTTTTGTCTGAACCCGTCTAAGATGCACCATAGGGCTATGTCAAACAGTTTGATGAAAATGTTTCAGATTGTATATGAAACCAGCACATTGTACCCCTTGATTGCACTAATGTACTCAGCTATGATTCAACAATAAAAAAGAAAGAAAGAAAGAAAAACCTTTCAATGCTGCCTGTAAATGCTTCTCAGATCCGCTCCCTTTGCTCTGGCTCTGGACCTGCCTGGCTTCAGACCCTTGAACTGGCTGGATCCTGCTCATTTTGACCCATCCTCCTTGCCCCTGCCATGGTCCAAATGTGGGTGTTCTCCCAGATTCATATGTTGGAACCCATACCCAGTGGGATAATATTGATATTAAGAAGTGAGGACTTGGGCGGCACCTGTGGCTCAGTGGGTAAGGCTCCGGCCCCATATACCAAGGGTGGCGGGTTCAAACCCAGCCCCAGCCAAACTGCAACAAAAAAGTAGCCGACCCCTGTAGTCCAAGCTACTCGGGAGGCTGAGGCAAGAGAATCGCCTAAGCCCAGGAGTTGGAGGCTGCTGTGAGCAATGTGATGCCACAGTACTCTACCGAGGGCAATAAAGTGAGACTCTGTCTCCACAAAAAAAAAAAAAAATAGCCGGGTGTTGTGGCGGGTGCCTGTAGTCCCAGCTACTCAGGAGGCTGAGGCAAGAGAATCACCTAAGCCCAGGAGTTGGAGGTTGCTGTGAGCTGTGTGACACACAGCACTCTACTGAGGGCGATAAAGTGAGGCTCTGTCTCTACAAAAAAAAAAAAAACTGCAACAACAACAACAAAAATAGCCGGGCGATGTGGCCAGCGCCTGTAGTCCTAGCTACTCGGGGGGCTGAGGCAAGAGAATCGCCTAATCCCAAGAGCTGGAGGTTGCTGTGAGATGTGATGCCATAGCACTCTACCATGGGTGATAAAGTGAGATTCTGTCTCTTAAAAAAAAAAAAAGGGCGGCACCTGTGGCTCAAGGAGTAGGGCGCCAGCCCCATATGCTGGAGGTGGCGGGTTCAAACCCAGCCCCGGGCCAAAAACTGCAAAAAAAAAGAAAGAAAAAAGAAAGAAAAGGGGACCAAGTTTGGTAATTCACACTTGTAACCCTAGCACTCTGGGAGGCCAAGGCGGGTCGATTGCCTGAGCTCAGGAGTTCAAGACCAGTCTGAGCAACAGAGAGATCCCATCTCTACTAAAAATAGAAAAACTATCTGTACATTGTGGTGGACACCTGTAGGCCCAGCTACTCAGAAGGCAAGAAGATCTCTTAAACCCAAGAGACAGAGGTTGCTATGAGGTATGACAATGTCATAGCGCTCTAACCAGGGCAAGCAAGCAAGAAAGAAATAAACTCAAAAAAGGCCATATATCAAAACTATTGGAACAGATAAGTCAAGCATATGGGCTCCAGCATCAGACATCAGTATGTATGAAACAGACAGAGGTAAAGAAACTACTGAAGGCAAACCTTCTCACTCTAACTTGGCTAATACTTGTTTACTAAAAGTTCAAAGGAAGTAAAACCAGAACACTATGGCTCGGCACCCATAGCACAGTGGTTACGGTCCCAGCCACATACACCAAGGCTGGCGGGTTTGAGCCCAGCCCGAGCCAGGTAAACAACAATGACAAGTGCAAAAGAAAATAGCTGGGTGTTGTGGCAGGCACCTGTAGACCCAGCTACTTGGGAGGCTGAGGCAAGAGAATCAAACACTTAAGCCCAAGAGTTTAAGATTGCTGTGAGCTGTGACGCCATAGCACTCTACCAAGGGTGACATAGTGAGACTCTGTCTCAAAAAAAAAAAAAAACTAGAACACTGGTTAGTGAAATAGAAAAGATGTTACCTGATAGCCAAATTATCAGGAAAATAGTCGTCTATGTGACAGGACATAGACTGGTCTAAGAGGGAAACATAAGGAGACTCTAACCACTGTCTAACACCCAGTTATGAATCTAGACTATGAATCTAAGGATGTTTATGTTATTATTAGTACTATCATCACCATGTGCAACAAAACATTTTATTTATTCTTCTGTGAATACATTTCATGATTAAAATTTAAAGAATTAAGCCTGGAAAAGAACATAATTCGTATATGTTCATCTACCCTGTAATGTGATAGCAAAAATTGGTGATCAGTCTAGTGTTTATTTAGAAAGAATTGATAATATAAATGTAACATTTTATCTTTTTTTTTTTTTTTTTTTGTAGAGACAGAGTCTCACTTTATTGCTCTCGGTAGAGTGCCGTGGCATCGCACAGCTCACAGCAACCTCCAACTCCTGGGCTTAGGCGATTCTCTTGGCTCAGCCTCCCGAGTAGCTGGAACTACAGGCAACCGCCACAATGCCCAGCTATTTTTATTTTTTATTTTTTTTTTGAGACAGAGCCTCAAGCTGTCACCCTCGATAGAGTGAGTGCCGTGGCATCACAGCTCATAGCAATCTCCAATTCTTGAGCTCAAGCAAGTCTCCTGCCTCCACCTCCCAAGTAGCTGGGACCACAGGTGCCCGCCACAACACCCGGCCATTTTTTGGTTGCAGCCGTCATTGTTTGGTGGGTTGGGCTGGATTCGAACCCGCCAGCTCAGGTGTACGTGGCTGGCGCCTTAGCCTGTTGAGCCACAGGTGCCGAGCCATATTTTTCTGTTTTGCAGTTCTGCCAAGGCCGGGTTTGAACCCACCACCTTCGGTATATAGGGCTGGCGCCCTACTCGATGAGCCACAGGCACCGCCCCATCTTATCTTTTAAACAAGAGGGATAGCACATATCATTATGAAAAGATCTGAAGGATGCAGGAGTAGAACAATTAATAAGAATACAATTATATATACATATATCATATTATTGTTTCTATAACTGTCATGATCACCTGAAGATGAAAATGGACCCCTTCCTCAAGGTTCAGTTCAAATGTTGAAACTGATAACACAACACACGTAGCAACACGGTATTGAAGGGTTTATGATGGTAGTTCAGGTCTCTGGGAAGAGCAGGGCAGGCCTTTCAAGCAGGTGTGAAGTGGTTTGGGGAACATGAAAAGGAGACTGGCCGGTGTTTACTAAGGTTGGGGGTCAGGCAGTGTGCGTGTTCAGACGCAAAGAAAGGGGTTCGCATGGACTGAATCTTTTGCCAACAAAAGAACAGAGAGATCCCCAGCTTTTTTTTTCTTTTTTTTTTTTTTGAGACAGAGCCTCAAGCCGTCACCCTGAGTAGAGTGCTGTGGCATCGCAGCTCACAGCAACCTCCAATTCCTGGGCTCAGGCGAGTCTCCTGCCTCTGCCTCCCAAGCAGTTGGGACTACAGTCACCTGCCACAACGCCCGGCCATTTTTTGGTTGCAGCTGTCATTGTTTGGCGGGCCTAGGCTGGATTCGAACCCGCCAGCTCAGGTGTATATGGCTGGCGCCTTAGCCGCTTGAGCCACAGGCACCAAGCCAATCCCCAGCTTTTTAATCATCTTGTTTTTGAAGTAGGTGACAAGGACACCAAAAAGGGGTTAAGGAGTTAAACCTTCCACCGAACATGAAAAATTCGTGTAAGAGACTTCTAGTTCCTGGTCTAAAATGTAAAGAGTTGTATGCCATCACACTCTCATCCTAAGAAAAAAAAACGAAACAAACTAAAAATCAAAGAGCATTTGACAAAATCCATTATCCATTCAGGATAGCAAAATGGGAATAGAGGGCAACTTCCTCCTCAAAACATTAGACACAAAACCTGCAGTTAATATTGTAGTTAACAGTGAGAAACTAAGTGCTTTCTAGATAAGATCAGAAGGAGATGCTAAATAAAAGAGTAAGAAAAGAAATAAATACACAGATTAAGAAGGAAGAAAGAACAGCATGGTGGCTCATCTCTGTAATCCTAGCACTTTGAGAGGCCAAGAGGGAGGATCACTTGAGGCCAGGGGTATGACACCAGCCAAGACAATAGTGAAATACTGTCTCTACAAAAATTAAAAACCAAATCCTCTCCCCAAAAAAGGGAAGAAATGAAATTGTCTTTGTTGCATAAGACATGATTACATAGGAAGACATACAGATAGCATAAAAGCATATAAAAACACACACATTTTATCATGTGGAAATCGCAAAAAAAAAAAAAAAAAAAAATGAAAAACTAGCACAACTCTTATTAGAATGGCTAAAATTTAAAACATTGAAAATACCAAATGATGGCAAAGTTGTGAAGCAAAAGGCACCTTAATTTTTTACTGGTAGAAAAGAAAAATGGTACACCTGTTTTGGAAGATGGTCCGTTTCTTACAAAACTAAACATGCTGTTAACATATGACACTAATTGCACTCCGAAATAAGCTGAAAATTTATGTTCACAGAAAAACCTGCACATGAATGTTTAAAGGAAATTTACTCATAATTTCCAAAACTTACGAGTTAACCAAGATATTCTTCATAAGCAAATGAATAATCTGTTCTATATCCATACGGTAAAATTATTATTCAATAATAAAAAGTAAGGTATCAAGCCATATAAGACATAGAGGAATCTTAAAAGTACATTCTTTTTTTTTTTTTTTTTTTTTTTAGAAAGAGCCTCAAGCTGTCACCCTGGGTAGAGTAACGTGGCATCACAGCTCACAGCAACCTCAAACTCTTGGGCTCAAGTAACTCTCCTGCCTCCACCTCCCAAGTAGCTGGGACTACAGTTGCCTGCCACAACGCCTGGCTATTTTTTGGTTGCAGCCGTCATTGTTGTTTGGTGGGCCCGGGCTGGATTCGAACCCACCAGCTTAGGTGTATGTGGCTGGCGCCTTAGCTGCTTGAGCCACAGGCACTGAGCCTAAAAGTGCATTCTTATATAATAGAATCCAATCTAAAAAGTCTATATACAGTATGATACTAACTGTCAGATATTCTGCAAAAGACATTAGAAAGATCTTTGGTTGCCAGGGATTTCAGGATAGGAAGGAAGAACGAATAAACAAATGAACTGCAGGAGATATTTAGGGCAGTGAAATTATTTCATATGATAGAGAAACAACACGACATTAAACATTTGTCAAAACCTACTGAATGTACAATACAGAGTGTTGTACACTAATGTACACTAATTAATTAATGTAAACTGTGGATGTTAACAAATCAATATTTGTTCATCAATTGAAACAAATGCACCATAATATTGCAAGAGGAAAAAAATAGGGCAAACATGGGCAGCACCTGTGGCTCAGTGAATAGGGTGCCGGCCCCATATATCGAAGGTGGCAGGTTCAAACTCAGCCCCTGCCAAACTGCAACAAAAAAATAGCTAGGCGTAGCAGCGGGCACCTGTAGTCCCAGCTACTTGGGAGGCTGAGGCAAAAGAATCACCTAAGCCCAAGAGCCGGAGGTTGCTGTGAGCTTTAACACCATGGCACTCTACTGAGGGTGACAAAGTGAGACTCTTGTCTCTAAAAAAAAAAAATAGGGCAAACTGTAGAGACAGATGTGTAATGTGGAAACATCTTGTATTTAATGATCAATTCTTCTGTAAATTTAAAACTGCTCTTACAAAAAAATAATGTCCATTGGGGGAAAATGAAAATACAATTCACTCCTGAAGAATAACTATACACCATGTTGTCTTTCATGCAATTGATTTTAATTTATTTTTTAGTAAGCCTGTACTGTATGAGGTCATCAGACTGAGACTAGGAAAGGTAGAGAAAAAGTCCACCCAGCACTTTTTTTTCTTTTTTTTAAGAGATGGAGTCTCCCTCTTCTTCAGGCTGATCTCAAACTCTTGTGCTCTGGCAATCCACCCACCTCAGCCTCCAGAATGCTAGGATTACAGGCATGAGCCACCATGTCAGGTCCAGGGATCTTTTTTTCTTTTTTTTTTGAGACAGTTTCACTTTGTCACCCTGGGTAGAGTGACGTGGCACCATAGCTTACAGCAACCTCAAACTCGGGGCTCAAGCAATTCACTTGCCTCAGCCTCCCGAGTAGTTGGGACTACAGCGCCCGCTACAACACCAGGCTATTTTTAGAGAAGGAGTCTCACTCTTGCTCAGGCTGGTCTCAAACCTGTGAGCTCAAATAATCCACTTGCCTTGGCCTCCCAAGAGTGCTAGAATTACACGTGTGAACCGCCACACCTAGCCCCCAACTTTTTTAAGAGACTTGCTCTGTTGCCCCAGCTACAGTGCAGTGGCATCATCATAGCTCACTGTAACCTCAAATTCCTGGACTCAAGTAATCCTCCTGCTTCACCTTTCCAAGTAGATGGTACTATAAATTTGTGTCATCACATCCAGCTAATTTTTGTATATTTTGTACAGACAGAGTCTCACTCTTGTTCAGCTCACTTTTGAGTTCAAGCGTGCCTCTCACATCAGGCTCCCAGAGTGCTAGGATTACAAGCATTGAACCACTGAGCCTAGTACTGCCAGGAGCTCAGACATGGATAAATATCCTTGCGTTGTGGACTTTATGCAGAGATGTGTATTATATTGATTTATATTTTGGTTACTTGGGACCAGAGATATATTTTACCACAAATGGGAAACTCATATAATCACCCAAGTATCTGTAAACACATACAAATGGGGGACAATTTTGGGGTAATACCAAGAAGAATGCCTAATGTTTGGTCAGTTGTGCTGACCCTTGGATTTGATCTCTTATCACAGAGATTCCGATTAAGTGATGAAAAGCAGCAACTCTCCACTGAGCTCCATCATGTACACAGGTAACAATGTTGTCCATGAGATCTACAGACTCCTACTGCTATTCACTCAGTTAATCTAATAATCCTTTCCAATCAATCTTCCAAGGCGCTGTTTAATTTATATTGGGCCATAGTGACTTTAACTGGGGATAAAGATATGTGAGATTCCATTTTGCCACCAAAGACTTTATTTATTATCATGTTAAAGTGACCCTGCTCAGTACAGGATATTTTAGGACAAAAGTGCTATGACCATAGGGAATTTGGGCAACATAATAGTTCTACTGGTTAAGAGGAAGCATACCCTTTATCCTCTACGGTATATTCACTACTCTCCTAAGATTACAGGGCATACCTTGCTTAAATTTGGTGGGATTGTTGAGTAAAAGAGCCTTATGTTGATTAACAGCACTAAGGATTGACAATTATTGTGTTAACACCAAATACAAATTCAGAACCTACCTTGCAGATGCACAAGAACCATGCAGTTTCCTTTTATCTTTTTTGTTGTATAAACACTTTTATGAGTGTATTTGTATTTCCAATTGAGTCAAATTGTGGACCTCTGTTTCAGTGTATTTTTGTTTTGCTCCCCCCTCCCTTTCCAGTTTGTTTTTTGGCCTGTAAATATACTTTGGGGAGGGAAGAAGCAGCTGTCTACTCCAGTATTTGTAAAATTTACCCTCCCAAGAGCCTTGTGTCAGTATCAGCACATATAGTGAGAATACGATCGAGTCAGTCATAGGGCAGAGGTCACACAACTGGTCTGGACAGTTAGGTCCCCCATCCCTGTTGTTTTGTAAATTCGGCTTTAAGCTAAACGTGTAGGTCTTTAGTACTTTAGGGCAACTGATTTAGAAGATTAACTTTTGTCTTTTTGGTTTTGTTTGTTTTTCTTTTTTTTTTTTTTTTGAGACAGAGACTCAAGCTGTCGCCCTGGGAATAGTGCCATGGCATCACAGCTCACAGCAACCTCAAACTCTTGGGCTTAAGTGATTCTCCTGCTTCAGCCTCCCAAGTAGCAGGACTACAGGCGCCTGCCACAACACCCATCTAGTTTTTGGTTGTAGTTGTCACTGTTGTTTGGCAGGCCCAGGCTGGATTCAAATCCGCCAGCTCTGTGTATATGGCTGGCGCCCTATCCGCTGAGCTACAGGTGCCGAGCCAGGAGATTAACTTTTGAATTGGAATGCTTTTGTAAGAATCATGGCTTATGTCAATTATAATTTATTATGGGTCATGGGTTATGGTGACTGCTGTTTAAGTATTAACTACTGTTGTTTAAGATGAGGTTAGGATGGTTCTTACTTTTAACTTTCATGTATAAAACTGTGATTTTGGAAATGGAAGAACAGAATAGTCTTGGAGAGGCTATTTTCACTGTTCTCCAGAATTGCTGGCCTTCTGACAAAATTTGGTGGAACTATCCCTGTCTCTGCATGTTGGCTGACAGTGACAGCTATCCAGACCCCCTTTATCTGGACATCCAGGGCTACAGGTCATCTCCACAGCAGTGATTGCTGTATAAGGTTTGCACTATCACCTTTGCTATGCCACATGTATCATTCCCTATACATCTAACACCACAAGTTAGGATCTTGGTGGTGACAGACACACAGGCAGGGGCAACCACAGCCCTTCAGGGTCCTAATAAGTCCTCTGCTATTAGAAGTGTGTGGCCTCTGGCTCGGCGCCTGTGGCTCAACGGGCTAAGGCGCCAGCCACGTACACCTGAGCTGGTGGGTTCGAATCCAGCCTGGGCCTGCCAAACAACGACGGCTGCAACCAAAAAAAAAAATGGCCAGGCGTTGTGGCGAGTGCCTGTAGTCCCAGCTACTTGGGAGGCGGAGGCAAGAGACTCGCTTGAGCCCAGGAATTGGAGGTTGCTGTGAGCTGTGATGCCACAGCACTCTTTCCAGGGTGACAGCTTGAGGCTCTGTCTCAAAAAAA